>CM021101.1:199764966-199834321 GCA_007115665.2 Sequoiadendron giganteum
ATTACTCCCTAAGTTGCACCTAAGGGGGTTGTTACTGTAAATAATATTATTATCAAACTAGTTAGCTAATCACACTTCCTAAGTTGACCTATTCACACTAGTTGTCTCCACTTGGCGATTTTTTTTCTCTCCCCTCATGTGATTGAGACACCTAGTTCATGCACACTTGACACATGCTCAAACACTTGTCACTTGAACTTATATTTTTTGCACCTTTTGAGGGTATTCATTTGTTCAATCCTACCTTCCTACCTCCTCTACCTTGTTTATATATGCAAGGATTTCATTGTACATTCTTACACTCTCATTTTTCGTATGATAGACATCTTATTGTAAATTATTTTGTTCACTAGTCATAGTTTATTTTGTTCTTTTAGATCTTGGATTCTCCAACACATGATTATGTAGACCTTCCATTTGGGTTATGTAATGCTCTTTCCACCTTCTAGAGGGTTTCGTTGAGCATCTTCTTTTATCTAACCCATGATTGTTTAGAAGTATATATGGATGGCTTCACACCCTATGGGCATACCTATGACAAATCTTTCTAGCTAATCTAGGAAAAGTGTTAAACAAACTCCAGGACCATAACTTGTCTCTAGGCAATGAAAAGTGATATATGGTGAAGGAAAAAGATAGTTTTAGAGCATTACATATTTAAACTAAACATTCAAGTGGACCCTACTAAAATTGAGGTCATCTAAAACTTTCCAATACCAAAAAAACATAAATATGTTAGGAGTTTCCTTGTCCATGTAAGCTATTACCATAGCTTTATACATGATTTTAGTAAAAAAATAAATAGCTCCTTTATTTATCTTACTTACCAAGGATACTATTTTTTTCTAGATAAATACATTCCAAGAAGATTTCTAATCCATCAAAGATTCATTGACCACAACTCCAATGGTAATAGGACCAAATTAGAAACTTCCCTTTCATATTCATATTAATGTATCTAATTTGGCTATAGGAATTGTCCTTCGGAAAAAATATGGTTCACTCGAATATGTCATTTACTTTATTAAAAAGAATCTACAAGAAAATAAGCTAAACTACACTATAATTAAAAAGTAACTCATTGTTATGATTTATGCAATCAATAAATTTTGACATTATATAACTAGCTACTCTATGGCTATTCATATTGATCATGTAACCATAAAATACTTAATGAACAATCCCTTAGTCATTGGTAGACTAATAATATGGTTGTTATTGCTACAGGAATTTGGTATCACTACTATAGATAAACTTGGTAAAGCCAATGTGGTAGAAAATTTCCTTTCTCAACTTTCTCTAGGTATAAACAACCTTATTGATGACTCATTTCCTAATGAATGTTTATTTTCTCTAACTACACATACTCCATGGTATGTAGATACTGCTAACTATTTGGTTGTAGGTAAAACTCCTCCACATTTTTCCCAAAGAGAAAAAATTAGTTTAGTGAAAAAGAGTCTTCCTTACTCACGGATTTTTAGCTATCTCTTTTATACTAGCCTTGGCAATGTCATGCACTTGTATATTAGGGAAGATGAAGTCTTGATGTGGTTTAGATATGTCATGATGAACTTTATGGAGGGTGCTTTACAATCAAATCTATAGCTTCAAGGTGTTTACCATTATTTATATTATTCCCCAACATTACACAGGTTCACAATTTTGTATATACACAACTGTGATCGTTGTCAATGAATGGGAAGACCAACAAAAATGATGAAATGCCCCTATATTCACAGTTGATGTTAGAGCATTTAATAAGTAGGGTTTAGACTTTACATACCCAATTTATCCTCCATCAAATAGGAATAAATATATATTAGTATTTGTTGGTGTAATTAAATGTGTTGCACCTTGTCCTAGGTCATAATTACACTAAGTAGTTAAGTTTACTTAGGGACCACATAGGTGGTAGTTGGAGATTTTCCACTTTTGGTGGACTTATCATGTTATTACTTTATCACTTCCACCTTTCGTGGACATATCATGTGATTACCTCTCCACCTTTTGTGGGTGATCCACCATTTGTGGTGATTATCACATTATCACTTTTCCACTTTAGGTGGAGTGATAGCTTTTCACAATTGTCACATGTCATAAGATTACGACACTTGTCATAATATTATGCCCTCCTATGTACTCACCTTGGCTATATAACCAAGGGGTCTCTACTACATTTGTACATACATTCTATTTGCATTATTAGTAGAATACAACTTATTATTGTCATATTGCTTATATCTCTCTTATGCTTGTGCTTTCTATTAGGCCTCTTGATCTTGGGTGGCTACCTTCATAGCCAATTCTTACATGGTATCAGAGCTAGGCTAGGAGCCCCAAGCACCCATAGTGTGGCTTAAGGGGGGGTATTAGAAATAAGTCGCACCTGGATTGACGATGGGTTGGCCACAAGGGGCCAGTAGCTCAATTGGTAGAGCACTCCAGCAGCAAATGGAAGGTCCTAGGTTCGAGTCCTAGCTGGTCAAAATGAGCAGCAACTCAACAAGTGGTTCATAAAACTGACGAACGGAAAGTAAAACACCAATGACCTTAAAAAAATTCGGTGCCCATTTAACAAAAATCTAGCAGCAAATATTCTGATCACATTTGAATATTTCGATCATCGATAAAAGATTTCGACGGTCAAAAAATCCGATGAAAGAATATTCTGAACATGGGGGAATATTCTGGCAAGGGCAATGGTGACAACCACAGTCATACAACCATCAAATTTAAGCTCGTGATTTGTTGACGTCAGCACTGCATCAGCCCTTTTTTGAAAAATCAGACCCCCTCATGGTTGAAGTTTTTAATTTTTCAATTCATTTTCAAATGCTCATATCTTGCTCATTTTAGCTCCTTTTTTCGAGCAATTTTTTTAATTTGGGATTTCGCACTCTACGTGGTGTTGCAATCGGTTTCTAATTTTGATGCATGGATTTTTCAAAAAAATCTAATTTTTCACAAGTGTAGCTGAGTTGTCACCATTTTTGCAACTTTCGAGGCTCCATTCAGGCTCATACGAACTCTTTTTCAGGTGCCTTTTTTTTTGAAAGTGCATGTTTTTTCCTGAACTTCATAGCGGTGCTATCATTTTGTAGTGATTGTGATCAGAAATTGTACTTTCAACACTTGGTCATTTTTGGCCTATTTTGGCATTTGTAAACATAAGATCTCAATTTGGTCTTTTGTATCAGTCATTTGATTTTGTTGTAGCCTAATTAAGGCTGTTGTAAAACATTGAAAATCAGAATCCCACTTTGCTTGGCTTGCAAGTGGCCATTGTACACGCACTAAGTATAAAGTGCCAAATCATCCTTTTGGGGGGGTTCTTTGATTGAGTGAATTTGGGGGGGGTGTCTTGTGTGATTGTTCCTCTCTCTCTCTTTCATTTTTCTGCTATGGGTTCTCCTAAGTTTCCTTTTTTAACTCCACATAACTATTCTTCTTGGAAAATTGATGCTTGGAGTAAGTTAATGGAAAAAGGATTAACTCATTATATTGATGGAACTATTGTTGCACCATCTGATCCTAAAATTGATCCTAATTCTCATTTGGATTAGCTCACTAAAAATACTATGGCTCTTGGAACTTTAATGAAATATGTATCAAAAGATCTAATCTTTCAAATTGAAAAGTGTAAAACAATTAAAGAAGCTTGGGAAAAGTTTGGTCAATTGTATGGCCAAGTTGATGAGATTAGAGGTTACCAGCTTGACAATGATATCACAATGTTAGATCCTAATAATTTTTATACAATCCAAGACTATGTCACTAAGGAAAATGAGCTAAGAGCATAACTTAAGGATTGTGGCATTGAAAAAAAGGATGCACAGTTGGTATACAATCTATTGGGAAAGCTTCCATCAGAATATGCAACATTTGTTTCTAGCTTCCAAACCCATCGCTTGGCAGTGGGTAGTTCTTTCACTCTTCCATCATTTGATGCATTCACATAAATGTTGATGTTAGAGAAAGAAAATTTAATAAGCATGTGGATTATCAAGTCTTCAAAGTCCAAAGATTTGGTGGCTAATCAAGGGAATCAAGGGACTCAAGGAAAGGGTTCTAACAAGAAGCAGAAGTAATTTAAGACAAAGACACAACAAGATAAAGCACAATCATCCTCTCCACAACAAGGGAATTCTTCACCTTCTCCCAAGAAGGGAAATTCAAGCAAGAAGGAGAGACTAACTTGTTCATATTGCAAGAGATTTGGTCATGATGAGCATCATTA
Organism: Sequoiadendron giganteum; assembly: GCA_007115665.2. NCBI lineage: Eukaryota > Viridiplantae > Streptophyta > Pinopsida > Cupressales > Cupressaceae > Sequoiadendron > Sequoiadendron giganteum. The sequence goes on from CM021101.1 coordinate 199,769,207, forward strand.
CCACACTAAGCAAATTGATGAGTTGACAAACATCATCAAGAAGAACAACATCAATTTTCCATCTGCCTGCAAGAAGAAGGATTCATCTCCTTCCACTTCCTCACAATCAAAAGGAAAAGGTAAAGCATTTATGGCTACTACAGGTTCTTCACAGTAATGGATACTTGACTTAGGTGCCACTCATCACATGGGTTCTACAAGGGAGCAGTTTTCTTCTTTGGAGCCATCTAAGGTACCTCAAATCTTCATAGGAGATGATACTCAAGTAGACGTTGAAGGAAAAGGTTCGATTGTCATGGATGATGGAATATTTGAGAATGTTCTCTATGTTCCTAACTTGAGCACCAATATTCTTTCAATCTACCAAATCACTCACTTTGGAGATGGCAAGAATGTTGAGTTTCTACCAGATTCAGTTGTGGTCAAAGAACTTAAGGATGATGCCTTGGTTGCAGTGGGACAACCCAATCACAACACATGGCTTTACTCATTCTCCCACTTTGTGCCTAAGTCTCCTTCTACAATATTGCTCACTCATTCAAATTCAGAAAGTAAGCTATGGCATGAGTGGTTTGGGCATCTCAATTACCGCTATCTTCAGCAGCTTAGCTCCAAGGATATGGTTATAGGACTCCCTCAAATGATATTTTTGGATGGTTTATGTTTAGGTTGTTCCTTGGGTAAGCATCTAGAAGAGAATTTTGACAAAGGGAAGTCTTGGAGAGCTTTGGAAGTTCTTCAACTGGTTCATAGTGATGTAGCAGGTCCATTTCTAGTGCCATCATTTAGCAAGGCCCGTTATGTCCTCACCTTCATTAATGACTACTCCCGCTTCACATGGGTCTATTTTATTGTTCACGAGAGTGAACTGTTTGATAGATTTCTAGCCTTCAAGGCTCATGTTGAGAAGCAATCAGGGAAGCAAGTCAAGATTCTTCACACATATACTGGAAGGGGATATGTGAAAAATAGAATTGAGGAATTTTGTACTCTTGAGGGGATTGATCTTCAACATTTAGTTGCCTACACTCCACAGAAGAATGGTGTTGCAGAAAGAAATAATAGAACCCTTAAGGAGATGGCTAGCTGCATGATTCATGCTCATTCTCTCGGTCCTCAATTTTTGGCAGATGCTATTAGTTGTGCCACTCACATCCAAAATCGGGTTCCCCATAAGGCTTTGAAGGGTATGACTCCTTTTGAGGCTTGGTGTGGTAGAAAACTAGTTGTGAGACACTTCAGAGTTTTTAGTTGTCCAGCTTGGGCACGCATACCTCCAGAGAAGCGCAAGGCTTTGGAACTCATAGTAGGCCTTGCATTTTTGTTGGATATCTTGAAGGTGTTAAGGCATATAGAATTTTGGATCTAGAGACACATGAGCTATTCATTGAGAGGAGTGTTCACTTTGAGGAAAGTTCTCCTAGCTTGGCCTCTAATCCTCCTCTTCCTTCCTTCATAATGGAAAGTGATGATAGTGACTCAGATGATGATTCTCCCTCAACTTCGACTTGCAGGATCACACCTTCGTAGGGTCCAGTGCAGTTCAGGAGCCTCATCCTTCATCTCCTACTAGACCTTGTTGGGCTCGATAGACTCTTGAGTCAGTAGGTTCTCTTGTTGGGGATCCTTCAGATACTCGAAGGACTCAGTCACAACATCAGTATTTTCCACATGCTTTTATTACTAGTGCTTCCGATCCACAGTCTTTAAAAGAAGCATCTGAAGTTCCAGAGTGGAATTCGGCAATGGAGGAAGAGTATAGTTCCTTGATAAGGAACAACACATGGGATTTAGTTCCACTCCCCAAGGGAAGAAAGATGGTTCGATGTAAGTGGATCTATTGGACCAAGTATGCATCAGATGGAAGTGTGGATAAATACAAGGCTCGACTTGTGGCAAAAGGTTTCTCAAAGGTTCCAGGTTTTGATTATATAGATACCTTTGCACCCGTTGCTAAGATGAACTCCATTTGCTTGACACTTGCTATTGTTGCAGCTCATGGTTGGGTTGTACATCAAATGGATGTGAAAAGTGCATTTCTTCACGGGGATCTTCATGAGGATATTTACATGGAGCAGCCATAGGGATTCATATAGGATTCTTCTTTGGTTTGCAGATTGAGGAAGTCTCTCTGTGGCCTCAAATAGGCCCCTAGGGCTTGGTATGCCAAAATGGATTCCTTTCTTCTCTCCACAGAATTCACTAGGTGTCATTTAGTTCCAAATGTCTACATTTTGTGATAGGGTGACTCTCATTTGCTACTTGTGCTCTATGTTGATGACTTGATCATTACAGGGAGTACATCATCCATCATTGGCAATGTCAAATCTACTTTGCAGGACAGATTTTCTATGACTAACTTGGGCCTTTTGCACTATTTTCTTGGGATTGAGATCTCACAGTCAGCTTCTGAGGTATCTCTCTCTCAACCCAAGTATGCTCTTGATCTTCTATCTCGGTTTCACATGGTTGATTGTAAGCCTACTCTGACTCCCTTCCTTTCAAGATTCAAGCTTGAGGCTAAGTGTTCTACTCCACTTGTTGATGCCACTTTGTATCGTCAACTTGTTGGGAGTCTCATCTACTTGACTCAGACATGCTTTGATATCTCCTTTGTAGTTGGCATGGTTTCACACTTTATGTAGGAGCCACATAAGCTTCATTGGAAATCAGCCAAACACATCTTGCATTACATACAGGGTACACATTATCATGGGATTCACTATGCAACGGGTACATGACTTACCTTGGTGGGATATACAAATTATGATTGGGTTGGCGATATTGATGATCATAAGTCCACTTCTGGCTACAACTTTCATCTTGGTTTTGGTCCCATTTTTTGGCAGAGTAAGAAGCAACATGCTATTGCTCTTTCTTCAACTGAGGTTGAGTATCGAGGGGATGTTAATGCCACTACTGAGGCTATTTGGCTTTAGAATATTCTCACTAAGTTTGGCTTCACTATTCCATGTCTGACAGTCATTCATTGTGACAATCAAAGTGCCATCTAGATCTCAAAGAATCTGATTCACCATCAAAGGACCAAACACATCGAGATTCATATGCACTACATTAGGGAGTTCATGCAAGAGCAGGTCATTGATTTGTAGCATTGTCCTACAACACAACAGGTTGCAGATATATTCACTAAACCCTTCACTAAGAGTACATATCATCATTTGTGAGCTCTCTTGGGGGTGCGGGATGTTTCATCTAAGGAGCTCACTTGACTTCTTCATTCTCTCTTATCGGGGGGACTTTTTCCTCTACTAGGGGTTTTGTCCTTCTCATACATTTGAGAGCTTTTTCTCTTGTTTTTCATCTCTCTTTTGGGGGGGAGTTTTTTTCCACATGGTTTTCTCATTTTCTCCTCTTTATGAGAGATTGCATTGCATTTGTACATGGGTACCTAACATGGCCTAGTTGTCGGGACCCATCTTGCATAGTTTGCTTTTGTGTACATTCTCCCTAAGTTGCACTTAAGGGGGGGTGTTGGTGTAATTAAATGTGTTGCACCTTGTCCTAGGTCATAATTACACGTTAGTTAAGTTTACTTAGGGACCACATAGGAGGTAGTTGGAGATTTTCCACTTTTGGTGGACTTATCATGTTATTACTTTATCACTTCCACCTTTCGTGGACATGTCATGTGATTACCTCTCCACATTTTGTGGGTGATCCACCATTTGTGGTGATTATCACATTATCACGTTTCTACTTTAGGTGGAGTGATAGATTTTCACAGTTGTCTCATGTCATAAGATTACGACACTGGTCATAATCTTATGCCCTCCTATGTACTCACCTTGGCTATATAACCAGGGGGTCTCTACTACATTTGTACATACATTCTATTTGCATTATTGGTAGAATACGGCTTATTCTTGTCATATTGTTTCTATCTCTCTTATGCTTGTGCTTTCTATTAGGCCTCTTGATCTTGGGTGGCTACCTTCATAGCCAATTCTTATAGTATGCATAAATTACTTAACAAAGTGGGTCAATCTCAAATCCTTGACACATGCATGAGTTTAAAAATTAGTTGAGTTCTTATATGAGATCTTCACTTTTTATGGAGTTCCTATAGAAATTATTACTAACCAAAGCCCAAAATATATATTATATTTGATTGTAGTCTTAGTTTGAATGATTATGAACTATGACATAAGAAGTCTACTCCCTATCACTTGTAGTTAAATGGCCAAGTAGAGGTCTCAAATAGGGTGATACAAATCACTCTCACAAAAATAATAGCTCTATATTGTGAAGATTGGGCAGCACACCTTCTTGAAGTAGTGTGTGCCTACATGAATACATGAAATACAACCACAAGCTTCAAACCATATGAACTAGTATAGGGTAATATGATTGTACTTCTTATTGAATTTGAGCATAAAACCATATGAAATGCAATTGAACTAGGTATGAAATTATTTGATTCATAAAAAGAAATCATTAATCAACTAAATGTACTATATGAGTTAAGAAAGTTATTTTCCACATAAAAATTGTACAAAAATAGAGAATACAATGGCATGTGACCAATTTATCAAGACCAAGAAATTTCAAAAAGTTGATTAGGCATATGACTCAAGGTATAAGGATCGCAAAGCCAAGTTGCAAAATAGATGGCTTGGTACCCATGAAATTGAAGAAGTATTTCCCAATAGAATAGTAAAATTAATGACCATTGATTCAATCAAATTTCTCTTATGGCTAATGATCATCTTCTTAATCTTTAAAATAGGACCCTTGACAATGAAAGATTTATCCAAAAACTTGTGAGAAATAAAGAACCTAGCATTTCAACTAAATTCTCTTGGTCACCAACTACAAATTATGGCACAATAATAGTTGTGGATGAGCCTATTAGCTAAGAAGTTGCCACACCTCATGTATTATTTCTCTTCCCTACTCTATCAAAAAAAGCAATAAGATAATAATGAAATTCCTTAGGAATTATTGACCACAACCTCAAATTTCTAAAAACATTGATACTTTTTATAGGATTTCTATGACTTACTACTCATTTTCTCTTGTTACACCACTACTATAAGACAACACATAGCCACTCTCTAGTTCACAAAATCCCTACTATAATTTTTTCATTGTTAATTTTCTCTATTTTTGTTGCAAGCCAACTTGTACCCTTTTGTTCATTCTATTGTAGGTAAACCTACAACCTTTGACAAATTCATCAACTCCACTTGTACATTTGTGACAAAAAGTTCTTATTTTTCTACACTATTATAGCCCAACCTACAACCACTACATGAGTACCCTCTCTAACAGTTATCCATTTTTATTGCTTCAAAATCATCTATTTCTACATCAACATCACTTTCTAGTTCCTTGGAGCAATTGGCTCATCTTGTTAGATTCCTTTTCAGCATAATTAACTTTCAACATATCATTTATGCAATGGAAAATCACTTCATCAACAACTTGTAGAATTCTCACTATTTCCAATCTCATCAACCTCAACATTCATCATTTTATTCCTATCACATCACTTGTTTCTCCAAATGGATCATACAAATTATGGTAATATAAAGTCTCATAGTAGGATTAACTATTATTTATTTTGATTAACAATTACTTTATATGTGACATTCATTTACACTTAAAATCACTTTCTACTTTATTGATAATATTAATTATTATAATTCCACCATGTCCATTGTACCCCATTATTCTCATTACTCCATGTCACTTGTGGGTAAGTGACTCTCTCATGGGGGGATGGTTTTCATGCTTGGCTTAATTCACCAATGCACTATATATATATATATATAATTGGATAATTATGATAATGTAGCTATTGTAGAGGTTTCATGATTACATGTAGCCAGTGAACTATATCCAAAAAGACCTGATGAAGTTGCAACAAGGTTGAATTTATGTAACTAGGAGAACACCTTCTTCCCAAGGAACCAAATTATTTTCATTGCCAATCCTCTAAGCTAAAGTAGCTACTCATATTATCAAGTACATAACCTACAAAGGTAGGTAATCCCTGCTATATACTATGCATTACAAGCTTTTGATTCATCTTCACCATAATAGATTGGTAAATGTTTTGAACCTATTTTTTATTATTTTGAAGAGAATGGGAAAAAAATACCAAAAGGTTAAACCCATTGCTTTGTCTCATCATTTTTAATTTACTTACTTTAAATAAAAGTCTATGTGACCAATTTATGGAGGTATTATAGGAGAAATTATTGAGTTGAATTATATTAGGTACCAACCAAATGCGAGACCTCATGGTAGGAGGTTAAGGGCTAGAAAACCACAAAATTTATAATAGGAAGATGTTAAGAGGAGATTGACACTACAATTAGAATCAGATGAAGAAGAGGAACAAAATATGGAAGAGAGACCTAAAACCACATAATATGAACATGCAAAATTATCTTATGCACATGTATCCAAATGCCCAGAATATGAAATATCATCTGGTATGCATTCAACCTCACCAAAGGTACATGTAGCACCTTCTCCTATACATGTAGCATCTTCTCTTGAATATGAAACTATACCTATACTTTATACACCTCTTCCTCCACTAGACCAACCAAGAAGAAAGAAAAGGTCAACATAAAGATAAAACAAACCTAAACCAAGCATTCATACCACCTTTGGGAGAAGGTATTGACACTATGCTCATCTAAACTGACCTTTAAATGGGTTATCATGGGCCAGCCCAAAATAGCGTGTTCCACTTTTTGGCCAAAGTAGGACATTGAAATCAACATTTTTCACCAAGTTTTCACTTTATGAAACCTATAGCAACTAAACCATTAATAATTTGGAGATTATGTGTGTAGACATCCAAATTTGATCACTTCCATATGATCAAAATCGTCTATTATATTCATCTATTTCATTAACGGTGATTAAATAATTTATTTAATCATTATTTCATTTTCTGCCTAAGGTTCCTAAAGTATCTAATTAAATAAATTAAATACTTTACCTTACACCCTGTTCTTCTCTAAATTAAATAAATATGACAAATTATTTAATTTAGCCTTTTAACCCATTTGAATTAAAATCAATTTTTAATTCCTCTTTTCTCTCTCCTTGTCACATTCTCCATAACCCTCTTCTAATCCGGATTAAATTAATTAATCTGTGATTAGGATGTGCACCACTTAATCTTGATTAAGTGTCACATCCTCCATAATCTCCCACTTGCCTCTAATCTCCCATTAATTACCTTAACCATGTGTTTGCACAACCTTAATCAGAATCATTAGCCACATTTGGCTTACTTTTTCTGGTCAACCTTCCCACCTACCATTTTTGATATGGACTCCCTTCCCCATGTGAATTTTTAATTCACATTTATTCAACCAAGGTTCCTCTCTTCCCCATGTGAATTTTTAATTCACTTTTATCTTTGTAAGGTCTTTCCCATCCCCATGCAAGATTCTAGAAGCCTTGCCTTGTCACTTCACATGTGCCAAAGGCTTCTAGAACCTTGGACTTGTCACATCTCCCACATGTGACAAATCTCCAACTTCTTGGAGATCTCCTTTTATCTAATGAATCCTCCATTAAATGTAAATTTTTAATTTACATTTATTCTTCCCACACATTTCCCCTTTTCCCATAGAGATTTTTGAAGAATTATAAAATTCCTCAAAAGTCTCTTTCATCCTCATTTGGGGACAAGAAGTTCCTTTTTGAGGAAATCTTCTCATTCCCCAAGGTACCTCAAAGGTACTTGTCCTTCATCCACCTCATGTACTTCCCTTCCACCTCTTGTCCTTCTCTTCCACCTCATTTCCACATCACTCCACCTTAGGACATCTCACCCTCCACATGTCAAGATGTGAGGGCTTGTGAGTCCTCAACTCACCATAGCCCTTCATCTTGATCTTTGTTGGATCAATCCCAACCGTTGAATTCTCTAGAGAATTCAATTTGGCCTATAAATACCCCTTCAATTCCTTCATTTTGGGGAATCAAGTCTTTTGCAAATAAACTCTTGCAAAATTGCCATTCAAGCTCTCATCCATTTTAGCATCCATATTGCATCAATTCATCTTGCATCCACATCATTTCATTGCCATCCAAAGAGCACACAAGACTTCAACATCAAGGGCCAACCAAGGAAGCAACAACATGAAGGTATAACGGCAATTTATTTGTCTATCTTGCTTTCATATTGTTCATTTTCTTAGGCTAATCATTGAGGTGCCCTATTATCTTGTTGTTTCTCTTTATTGCACTATTAGTTTTATCTCACATCTCACATTTTAGGAAGCAACACTTTATTAGGATCACATTTTTGGCACGCCCGGTGGGACCCACATAGGGGTCTCTTTCTTTCACATTTTTTTGTTGTTTGCTTGTTTACAGATTCAGGTCATAGAGGGGCGAACTTTCCCTCCCGGACATCGTAGAGGGGCGACCTTGCCCTTTGTTTTTGACTGTTTTTTGTAGAGGGGCGACCTTTCCCTCTGTTTTCGACTATATTCTACAGAGGGGCGAACCTACCTTTTACTATTTCTGACTATTTACTACAGAGGGGCGACCCTGCCCTTTTAGGCTGATTCTGACTGTTTTCTGCAGAGGGGCGACCTTGCCCTTTTAGGCTATTTCTGACTATTTTCTGCAGAGGGGTGACCCTACCCTTTTAGGCTGATTTCTGACTGTTTTCTGCAGAGGGGCGACCCTGCCCTTTTAGGCTGATTTATGACTATTTTCTGTAGAGGGGCGACCCTGCCCTTTTAGGCTACTTTTTAACTGTTTTCTGCAGAGGGGCGACCTTGCCCTTTTTGACTGTTTTCTGCAGGGGGGCAACCTTGCCCTTTTAGACTATTTTTTGACTATTTTCTGCAGAGGGGCAAACCTACCCTTTTTAATATTTCTGACTGTTTTCTGCAGAGGGGCGAACCTGTCCTTAATAGCACATTCGAGAGGGTAAAAAGGGGCACTTGAATTTTGTGTTTGTCTTCTTGTTTTTGTTATTTCATGAGCTAATCCTCTAATCTCATTTGGTGGTGAGTGAAGTCAGATTTGCTGCACATCACAAAAAAGGGCAAGAAGATAAAAAACTAACATTTCCTTGCAGGACCTTCCTTTTTATTCTGATTTTTAAAAGTCTTTTCTTACTACTTTATCTAGGTACTTAGTATAAGTAGGGGAAAGTAATATTTGTTGTTTGTTGTGTCTATTTTACTTATTTTACCTTAAGGGGGCATTAGTTTGTTTTCACTTTCCTCCTTTGCACATTGTGCGGACCCGAAGGAGGTAGTTGGAAACAATTAGTGTCATCTTCTTAGCGGGACCTGCTTAGGGATTTCATCACCCCAAGGGACTTTCCCAACCACGCGTATCGACGGCGTATATAAAGGGGGGAGAGCCAAAGATGTACCCCAATCCAGTTGCGTCGTAATTGGTGAAATGTCGAAGCTAGGTTGATACCTAGATAAACGTGAAGAGTTGGTCCGAGCATTTTAGTATCTCGCTGGGGCTCCCGACTCACGCTTGTGACGGACTGGTGTTCACGGTTTGTGCCTCACGTACCGAGCGTATATCGAGGACTCCCTAGAAACCTTGTTCATCCTAAAGTAAGACCTTTGTCGGCCATACCCATTAAAACATTAATCATAGGATTGTGCTTGTTCAAAGTGTCTTTTTGTGAAGAACCAGTAAATTTTGGTAAGTCAAACTGTCATTAAGCCATTTTAAGTCTTTGCCAAAATCCCTTGTCCAAACCAAGTTCAAATTTTCATTGCAAAGGGGCGACCTTGCCCTCTTTTTTTGCCATTCACTGCAGAGGGGCGACCTTGCCCTCTGTTTCAGCCATTTTCTGCAGAGGGGCGACCTTGCCCTTTGTTTTAGCCATTTTCTGCAGAGGGGCGACCTTGCCCTCTGTTCCAGCTTTTTCTGTAGAAGTGCGAATACGCCCCCTGAACAGACAGTTTCACTTGTTTGATCATTTTGAACCTCCGTTTGAATCCCCAAAACCTCCATTTGACCATTTGATCACCCTAAACACTCATTTGACCAATTCAAACACTCATTTGATCACTCCAAACCTCCATTTAACCTTTCCAAAAAATGTCATTCGCCTTTGACGATTCCACCATTTGGAACATCCGCCTTATCACAAGACCAAAACATCTTCAACAATATATCTCCCCTTTAAAAACTTTAAAACCTTGTTTTAGGAGTTATTTTCCCAAATTGACGGAGGCATTAAATTGATCGTTATCCTACATAATCAATCCTTATCTTCAACCTAATCAATCCGTTCCAATCTTGAAACGGATTTGTGTTGTAAGTCAACATCATTGGCCCAAATCAATCCCCTTCCATCTCAAGGTGGATTAGGTGTCATAATCATTGATTTAATCTGATCAACCAATGTTACAAGTCACCTAGGGTGATCTCCAAATCAGGTTTTAGGATCCCTTCCATCATCCAATCATCAATCCAAATCATCATTTAATCCAATCACCACCCAATCACCAAGTCGACACACCATCATTCAATCCAATCCAATCCAATCCAATCATCAATCCAAATCATCATTTGATCCAATTATCAATCCAAATCATCATTTGATCCAATCCAATTCAATCATCAATCCAATCATCATCCAATCATCAAGTGATACATCATCACTTGACCCAAGTCAAATCCAATCATCATCCAATCATCAAGTGATACCTCATCACTTGACCCAAATGAAATCCAATCATCATCCAATCTCATCAAATTGATACATCATCATCCAATCATCAATAGTGATACATCATCATTTGATCCAATCAAACCAACATCAATCATCATCATCGCCTAAGTCATCATCTAGAAGTTGAATCTTGAAACCACTTAGTCATTTTGCATGTTCATGCCCGTTCAAACCCGCTCACAAACAAAAAAGCAAATGGCAGACCAACAAACACAAGGTTCCCAACCAAATGCCCCTCAATATCCTAATAACATTCCACATGATCCCCATAATGGCATTTCATCCCAATCAAACACTGACATCCAGAATATCACACCACCTAGTGACGAAAACATGGTCAATCAACTTGAAGTCACTGTTGACGAATATCTCAGCAATCCCACCAATGTCCAAATGACGGATCACCTCCTAAACGAACGTGGGGATAAGATCCTTGCCACCTTACTTATGAAGGGATTCAAACCACCATCCGGTTTCGATACATCACAATATGGCCTTCCCCCATTTGTCGATCCGCAAACCTCACAAAATGTTCCAGAAAGCTCCTACGTTCTTGAAGGTGCACCCAGTGAAAATTGTACCACCCCGAACTTGGAAATGTTGTCATCCATCAAGTCCAAGAATATCCTCGTCTTCCAACCACAATATCTACCATTTCACCACCCAATCCCAATGACCCCCACATCCATGGCATGTCATCATACATCCCGTCTGCTCCGCCGCTTCCTCCCCCATATTCTAATATTGGGGGCACACCTCCACTTACCAACACACTACCACCTGCATTTCAACAACCTCCAAATAATCCACACCATTCCACCACACCCCCAGCACCACCACAATATGTTGCTACTACAATAGCTTCATCTCAACACTTACATCAACAACATCCGCAACATCCCTCCGTTCTCACACAACCACCACATCAAGTGGTGCAACATACATCTCAACAACAACAACACATCCCACCTAACCCATCACAACAACAACAATACATCCCATCTCACCCGCCTCAACAACAACAAGTCTTACCTCATCCACCTCATCAACAACAACAACAACCTCCACAACAACTTCCACGACAACATGTGCACATCCCTACACAAACACACCATAACCCACTCACCAAATACCTTTATCATCCCTCTAGCACATACACTATTCCATCCCATACAAACCCTCCTCAGAACGTGCAAAACCAAACACGTACCCAAGCTCCACCTTACGCCAACCCTACACAACCTCAACACAATCCCCATCAACAAACGTTAAACCCATATCCATATGCCATGCAACAAACCACCATTGCACAACAAAACCAATCCTACCCACCCTATTTTCAACAACAACCAACTCACCAACATGGGGCACCTTACACTCCCTATTATCAACAAACATCATCACACCAACAAAGAGGCCCTACCACTACACATTATCAAAATGCTATGCAGCAACAGGCCCCCTCTCTTGTGTCTTACTATCAACAAAAAGTGGCTCCCACTCAACACAACCAATCATCCCACCATCAACCTTCTTACAATCAACCAATGCATTCATACCCGAATCAGCCCATTTATGATCCAACAATGGGAGGGCCATCCCCATCATACCCACAACATTATCCATACACTCAATCCACTTTGACTCCCGTCAACAAAGACTTGGAAGAAGTAAAAGCCGCATTAAAGGACTTACAAGCTGGAACGGGAAAACAATCCTTCAAGTTTGAGGACATATGCCCTTATCCATTTGATCCCTCCATTTCCTTGGTTCCTTTTCCTAAACATTTGGAGATACCCAAATTTGACAAATACAAAGGAACCAAGGATCCTAGAGCTCACCTTCAAGAGTTTTACGCTCATTTCCAAGAAGTCATGCACAATGACAATTACCTCATCCGACTTTTCCCTAAAAGTCTGCAAGGGGTCGCCCTCAACTGGTTTATGGGTCTGGAAAAGGGATCTATCAAGACCTTCACACAGCTATCTGAACAGTTTTTCACTCACTTCTCTTTTAACTTAGAGAAAGATACTGACACACTTGATCTCCTCAAAGAAAAACAACATGATGGAGAGACCTTTGCAAGCTACTTGCAAAGATGGTGTGCCTTGACTAGTAGGATGAAATCCCCACCAACAGAAAAAGACATGGTAACGTTTTTTATCAAAAACTCTCACCCGAATATGGCGCACAATTTCCAACTCCATTGCATCACTACTTTTACGGGACTTGTGGAGAAAGGCCCCATCTCAGAACGAGCCCTTGTCGCAAGAGGACAAGTCAAACATTTCAATTCCGATAGAGAGAAGTCCTTCAGGGATAAACCTCGTTTTTGGAATAGAAACAAAAATGTCGTCAATGATGGTGTCACTGACACTAAACACGTCCAAGTGGCCAACACCACACAAAGATACCCTTCCCAGCAACAATCGTCCGTTCAAAATGCCATATCCGTTCCCTAAGGGGCATCGCGACAACAAGCCAATCAAAATAACCAAGGTGGGAATAAACAACAATTCACTTAGTTGGGGGAACCCCTTAGCGCAGTGTTTAATAAGCTTCTTCAAGCCAAGTACCCCATAACATACCCTGTCACCAAACCCCTCGATACATCTAAACCCAAGCCTGCTTGGTTTAAAGACAATGAATACTGTGAATTCCACAAAATTAAGGGACATACCTTGGATAAATGTCAAGGCTTAAAAACCTACATCCAAGGTCTCATTGATCAAGGCAAAATACATGTAGATGCTAACATAGCATCTTCATCCAATACTCAATTACAAATATACCAAAATGCCTTTCCTAATCATAATCAGGGTCCTAGTACGTCCAACTCAAATCTTGGACCTAGCAATAACAACCAGCCAGGGAACAGTACCAATAATATCAACTACAAAAATGTACCATACAATTATCAAGGTGTGGTTTCATATGTAGAACAAGTGGAACCCCGTGTATCCATGATACATGTTAAGGGAAAAGATCCACAATGTGTTGTTACTACTTGGCGAAACCGCATCACAGTCCCAGCAGCATCTCCATCCACCCAACGACCATCCACCAATTCCCAGTATAATATCCTAGACCATCTAGGTAAAACTATAGCCCAAATATCCATTTTGGATTTTCTCAAGTCATCTCCCATACATCAAGATATCCTAACTAAGGCTTTGCAAAGCACACAAGTACCTAATAATATTGACCCTACCTAATTTCAAGCATTGGTAGGCAATCTTTCATCGACCTATTAGCTAGCCTTTAGCCAAAAGGACATGCCGCATCTCGATTCAAACCACAACCGCCCCCTCCATCTCGAGGTTGGTGTCAACTGTCAAAAAGTAAAAAGGGTATTAATAGATAATGGTTCAGCCCTAAATCTATGTACGTTAAAGTTTATACAACGGGTCGGATACACCCAAGCTGATCTGAGAAATCAAGTGATCACCATCAAAGCTTATGATAATGCAAAGAGATTTTGAAGGCATTATTTGCCTCCCTATACAAGTGGGCCCCATTGTACAATACACTATGTGCCATGTTCTTGACCTTGAACTCCCATACAACATCCTTCTTGGTCGTCCATGGATTCACTCTATGCAAGCCGTACCATCCACTTATCACCAATGCCTAAAATTCCCATTTCAAGGAATGGAAGTCACCATACAAGCCGACGCTCAACCCTTTGAATATTGTCATGCCTTGGAGGCCTCTTTTCCACATTCACATTACTGCCCAGGGGTTGAAATGGGGGCACCACCGACATCTGATCCTATCCCATCCACCAATACTCTGAACACATCATCTCCACCATCATCCACACCTCCTTCCACCGTCATCAAGGTCCAGATCATAGATAAGGATGTGGTGAATACAAAATGCACACCGCACTCAATGTGGCAACCATGCCACCTTCCCCCCACACATATGGGCAACCGACTCTGCCATTACCAGAAGTAGAAGAAAAGACGCTCACCCTCACTTCCAAGAACGTGGGGTCCACAACATTCAATAATTTGGGATCCCTCCAGGATCTAATGGATGATGATATCAGTCAATGGGTTTATTGGGAGGAGCCTGAACCACCATGGCCCCTTATTGAATACTTTCATGAAGCCTATCCACATGCCTCCAAATTCATCAAAAATTTCCATTACCAAGGTGGAGGCCTTGGTTTAGAAGAGCAAGGAAGATGTCTTCCCATCGAAGCAACTACCATCCGACCAAGGAATTTGGGCTTGGGCTATGATACCAGACAGAAGGGTCTTACAACATCCGCTAACACCTCTAACAATGTTAGTGTTGACAACAGCTCCCTTGAAGACATACCAGAGGAGGAATCCATCATACACGCATACGACGATTTGAATCACATTGACCTCCTCGCCATGTTTGAATGCTTATCCGTTTGTACCATAACTTTATCCCTTAAACATCTTGAGCTTATCGATCATGACCTACAAGATAGCACACCAGTTAGCACTTTTCCCTCAGAAGACACCTATGTACATCTAATGGGATTGGGGGAAGATGAATGCCCTAATCGCAAAAGCAAAAAGAAACAAAAGAAGGATGGGTCATCAAGTGAAAACCTCACCGAGGCGCTTTTTGACTATTAAAAAGTAAAAACAAAGGATGTATCTGACAATGAAAACCTTGATACAACACTGGAAGATGGGGACATTCATCTTCCCCTTGTAGGAACACGACTATTTGAGCAATCTTCGATTCTCATTGAAGAAACACAAGAGGTGAACCTGGGGACAGAAGAGATTCCAAGAATAACCTATGTGGCTAAATCTTTATCTGAAGCAGAATACACCACCATTGTCCAAATTCTCCATGAAGGGATTATCAACTTTGCATGGGCTTACTCTGATATGCCTGGCTTAGATCCCAATCTTGTTGTCCACCATCTGGATGTCCGTCCAGAGACTAAACCTGTCAAGCAGAAGCTTCGAAAAATGCACCCACAAGTGGCATTATTGGTTAAGAAAGAACTAGAAAAGTTACTGGATGCTGGTTTTATCAGGCCCATTGACTACTCTGATTGGATCTCTAATATTGTACCTATTGCTAAACCCAATGGAGACATCAGGATTTGTACAAATTTATGGGA
This sequence comes from Sequoiadendron giganteum, assembly GCA_007115665.2. Taxonomy (NCBI): domain Eukaryota; kingdom Viridiplantae; phylum Streptophyta; class Pinopsida; order Cupressales; family Cupressaceae; genus Sequoiadendron; species Sequoiadendron giganteum. Next base: position 199,785,043 of record CM021101.1, read on the forward strand.
TCTCAACAAAGCTTTCCCAAAAGACGACTTCCCCTTGCCTAACATCGACATGTTAGTCGACATCACTGTAGGACACGAGATGCTATCCCTCATGGATGGCTTCTCTGGCTATAATCAGATCCGGATTGCCCCTGATGATCAACATAAAACCGCTTTTACAACACCTTGGGGTACGTTCTGTTATAATGTCATGCCCTTTGGTCTCAAAAATGCAGGGGCAACATATCAACGGGCAATGATAGTTATATTCCATGACCTCATTCACATCATCATGGAAGACTATGTTGATGACCTAATGGCAAAATCTGGAACCAGGGAAGAACACCCTACCATTTTGAAATGGATCTTTGAGAGCTTAGAACAACACAAGCTTCGACTAAATCCAAAAAAGTGTGTATTTGGTGTCACATCAGGGAAACTCTTGGGCTTCATAGTGTCCCGCAGAGGCATCGAGGTTGACCCAGCTAAGGTGAAAGCTATCATGGATATGCCTCCTCCAAGAAACTTGAAACAATTAAGGAGTCTCCACGGGAAACTACAATCCATCCGCCGCTTTATAGCCCAACTTGCAAATAAATGTCAGTCCTTCGCCCACCTTCTCAAGAAAGACACCAGTTTCAAGTGGAATCAACAGTGTCAGTTGGGTTTCGACATGCTCAAAGGATATTTGGCCCACCCGTCGATCTTGATGCCACCTATCCCTGGAAAACCCCTCCTATTGTATATATCAGCCACATCAGTAGCATTGGGGGCATTATTGGCACAACATGATGAATCTTCAAAGGAACGAGCGATCTATTACATCAATCACACACTGATCGAGTATGAACTCAACTATTCACCAATGGAAAAGGCATGTCTTGCTATGGTCTTCAACACACAAAAGCTACGCCACTATATGCTAAGCCATCCTATAAAATTAATATCCAAAGTTGACCCCCTCAAGTACCTGCTATCCAAGACAACCCTGACTGGTCGAATGGCTAAATGGATCATGCTCCTCAGTGAGTTTGATATAGAATATGTGGATAGAAAAGCCATTAAAGGACAAGTAATAGCTGATCAGTTGGCGGATGCCCCATTAGTGGACACTTATCCCATAGAAACTGAATTCCCAGATGAAGGAGTATTTGCAGTCTCAGAAACCACCATCTGGACATTGTACTTTGATGGATCACACACCTATAATGGATCGGGGGCAGGAATCTTGCTTATCACCCCCCAAGGTGACTACATACCAAAATCATTCAGACTAGCCTTTCCTTGCACCAACAACATCTCTAAATATGAAGCCCGTCTCACCGGCCTCAGAATTACAGTTCAATGGCACATCACCCACTTGCAAGTTTTTGGTGACTCCCAGTTAGTCATAAAACAGGTCAACAATGAGTTTCTGACAAAAGATGAAAAGTTGTTGCCTTACAAACGCATGGTGGATGACTTCAAGAAATATTTCACTATCATCCAATTTGAATAGATCCCGAGACTCCAGAATAAGGTAGCAGATGCTATGGCTACCATTGGTTCTCTCCTCGACATGCCGAAAACTTGCACAAATTGTCAGTTCCTAGTTGAACAACTCCTAATCCCAGCGTACGATATCCCTGAGAATGACATGGTGTGTGCTATTGTAGGTCCTAAATCCCCTTGGTACCATGACATTTACACCTACATTCATGACAACACCCTCCCGCCTGATCTCACACGAAACCAACATAAATCATTTATCCAACGCACAGCTCGTTATACCCTTATCGGTGATACACTTTATCAACGTGGATATGATGGAACTCTCCTCCGTTGTCTAGATGAAACTGAAGCCCGCACAACATTAACAGAAGTGCATAGCGATATTTGTGGGGCCCATTCTAATGGTATGGCCCTAGCCAAGCGGATTCTCAGAGCAGGATATTACTGGCCCACAATGGAACATGATGCTTGTGAGTATGTCAAAACATGTCTTCCATGCCAACAACATGCAGATCTGATTCACGCTCTAGCACAAGATCTCCAACCCATCACGACACCTTGGCCATTTTCACAATGGGGTTTCGACTTGATTGGCAAGATCTACCCTCCATCTTCAAATGGTCACACCTTTATCATCACAGCCACTGAATACTTCACCAAGTGGGTGGAAGCATTCCACTCACTCAAATCACTGGTGTTCAAATCTATAAGTTCATCCTCTATCATATTCTATGTAGGTATGGTATCCCCTCCGCCATCATCACCGACAACAGAAAACCATTCAAAAATAAGTGCATGAAATCCCTTTGTGACACATATCATATCCACCATCGTTGGTCCACTCCCTATTACCCCCAAGGTAATGGACAAGCAAAAGCAACAAATAAAACATTGATCAAAATCATTAAGAAGATGGTCAATAGCATTGGCCGCGATTGGCACCTCCATATCCATCCTACTCTTTGGGCCTACCATACATCCATCCGCACCCCTACTGGAGCCACTCCATATTCTCTTGTCTATGGCGCTGAGGCCATCTTGCCAATCGAAGTTGAAATCCGTTCACTCCACATCTCCCTCAAGAATCTCATCACTGATGAAGACACCCGGGTGGCACGCTTGGCACAATTGGAATTGCTCGATGAAAAGAGATTCAAGGCTTATACCCATCTACAAGCCTACCAACATCGACTCAAAAGGAGCTACAATAAGAAAGTCTGCCCTCACCAATTCAAGATTGGTGATTTAGTCCTAAAAGAAAATCAGAGGAATCAGCAAGATCAAGAGAAGAAAGGTAAGTTTGAAGCAAACTGGTTGGGCCCTTATGTCATCACCTCCAAGTATGGTTTTGGTGTCTATAGGCTCTCCACCCCTGAAAGTGAGCCTTTGGAGGAACCCATCAACATCATGCATCTGAAGAAGTTCTACACTTAGATCAGCTAGGGTATCCTTCTTGGTAAAAGTTAAAAATACAAAAAAATTAAAAAATCCAAAAATCCAAAATAGTAAAAAGAAATAATTTGTCCTATGGTAAAAACCACCCCTGCGTGGCACCTTGGATACGTACGATTGGTGAAAACCTGGCAACGAACGCCTCTTGTATAGGGCTGAATCATTATCTACCGAACGTCCTCGTTACTCTATGGCTTACCCACCGATTTCTTAATCCCCATATCCTCCCATCTACTTGCATCACCTTGTCGCTTGGTATATTTTGGTTGAGCATTGGATGACTATCATCCGCTATCCAACACCTTGAGCTTATTATCCTAATCTAAGCTTGTGTCATCTCTTCTTGGTCTCATCGTGTCTCCCTTCGAACTACGTTGCCCCTGCGCTTGCACGTAGGCAAGGTTGATCTTTTGATCTGCCCCCGGGGCTTCTCCGTGTCTTCATCCCCCATCTTTTTTCATCATCACCCTCTTTTCACTTTTCTCATCATCCCCTCTTGAACTACGACGCCTCTGTGCTTGCACATAGGCAAGGCTAATCTTTGGATCAGCCCCCGAGGCATTTTGTCCTTCATCACCTGCCCTCATGGTCCGCTTTCTGATCTTATCCATCTTCAGTCTTTTGTCATATCTGAACTACGTTGCCCCTGCGCTTGCACATAGGCAAGGTTGATCTTTTGATCTGCCCCCAGGGCTTGTGTCTGTCTTGGTCTTCCATCGGTTTCCATCAGTCCACTTTCCACTCTTTTATCATGAACTACAAGGGCTCTGCTCTTTCATGTACACAAGGTTGATCTTTGATCAACCCTCGAGACCCTAGGTCTTTAAGTTGTGTCTCGTCCTCTCGTTGTCAGGTATGTCCCTATCATCACTGATTCTTCACAAACAAGGTCTCCTCTTATCAAGAAATCTGCCCAATGGCAATCATCCTGCGTCATCTAGGTCACTTTAGCTTAGTCTCCATCATCGGTCTTAACAGGATGCATCCTTCCTAACAGACCACATCAACCCCATCCATCACTGGGATCTTATGGCAAAGGACGCTTGTAATTGATTACTATCTTTTGGTACTTTTCAATTTTTTTTATCATTTAAGCTCCCTATAATCACTAGTCAAGATTGCCATGATCCTTCATATTGTGGTGTGTTTTGCCTAGTTACCATAGGGACATCTCTTGACTTTTGTTTTTGTCTGCTGGGATGCCCCACATGCTACCCACCGGGATTCTTTTCGGACCCCATGTTATATGGGGGCATCTCTTTGTGCTTGTGGTTATTTCAATCCCTGGCCCGACCAACGTCATCGCGACTTTGGGGTATTGGGATATCCTTCTTGTTTGTTGTGTTTGTTTTCTGCATTTGACATTAATTTGTCTTGGTTTGCATACCCTGACGTCCGATGTCTTATGCTATAGCAAAAATCAGTGCTCTAATGGGTGGCAAGTTGCATTTCATCTCATTGCATTTCATCTCATGTTACATATTCCCTCTTCATCCTATCTTGCCCCTACGTCTATGACTTGTGGTTTTGGTTGTGCAAACTCTCATTCACTCTTACTAACTTTTCTTCTCGGGATCCTTACGGTCTTTGATAGGTACTGCAACCCCCACACCCTACACCTATCATCTACCCATTGATACTTATGTCCACAATCATTACATCCATTCATTTATCTATTTACATTAAACATTCATCCATTTGCATTAAATTCATTAAGTTCATTAACATTCGTTTATCCATTTACATCCATTCATTTATCCATTTACATTAAACATTCGTCCATTTGCATTAAATTCATTAAGTTCATTAACATCCATACATCCATTCATTTATTCATTTGCATTCACATCAATCATTAGGTCCATTTATCCATTCGTTCATTTGCATTTACATCAATTCATTAACATTCATACATCCATTCATTTATCCATTTGCATTCACATCAATTCATTACTCACCTCGTTAACACAATTGCATTACCATTCATAAATCATTTAACACAATCACACATGCATAAATAAAACATCAACATCACATAAAACATCATATACATATGCATAACATACATACTATCATAGGAACATCACATAAAATACCATATGCATACCATCCATCGCCAAAATGTGTGACATGCTATCAATGGGACCATCACATATCATCATCATAATAATACATTGTCCATATCCAAAATATGGTCATCACATATACACCTCCATATCATGCTCAACATAAGGTGCACTCCACTACCATCTGGTACCTGTCAAAAACACCTGCATCCTGTCATCTATCCTCTGCATGTCCTGAGCTGCCCACATCTGACCTCTATGGAGACTCAGGTACTGGCCCCCTGTGTGTCGGAGTCCCCTGGGACTCACGCCTTGGAGTCCCAAACCGAGAAGGAGCCGACTGGAAATCATTGTACCCTCTAGTCCATGTACCTAATGACTGTGATGGTGTCGGCATCTGAGGTGTCTGCCTAACATACCGCGCTGTACGCTGCGCCGGATCTGGCACTGCCTGCTCATTCGTGCACCTCCAATACGCTGCCTCTTGCATATAGTCATCTCTCTGCCTAGCCTGGTACCGAGCGACATTCCACTCATGCCTATACCTATCCCTCTCTCTACTCATGGCCCATCGCTCCTGCTCCTATGCCTCCTGTATCGCTGTCAATAAACGTATCTGCTCTACAGATCTATCCCTCTCTGCACGCATCGTCTCTAGCACAGTCTCATCAGTCAGCCCTCGACATGCCCGCATCTATGCTATATCCCCCTCAGCATTCTCTGCCCGACCCACTACTGCGTCTCTCTAGAACTACAAAATCTGGACCTGTCTTCATAAACTGTCCCTGTCTCCCTGGAGTGCCTGCATCTGTCCCTGTAAACTCTCCCTCTCTCCCTGTAGAGCCTGCACCTATCCCTGTGCACTCTCTCTCTCCCGCTGCACCGTCTCCAGTCTAACCTCTGCGGCCTCGGCCCTCACCCTCATCTCCTCTGCAGATGCCTCTGCCATATATGCCCTCTCCTACAATGTCATCCTCTCATCCTGAAATCCTGCCACCTGCAGTCTCAATGTCTCCATCTCCCCCTCTCCTGCTGACTCCGGCTGCCCCCGCACCTGCGCAACTGTCATCACTGCCTCTAGCCTGTCTCGGTCCCATGTCACCTGAGCCAGCTCCCCCTGTGCTCTCTCCCTCTTTGCTCGCATCTTATTTCTCTCTCTCTCTGTAGCCAATACATCTGTCGTGAACCGGCTCACCACATGATCAAACACTATATCCTCTCTATCCTATATCCTCCGTACCTCTGTCTCCGCCTTCCTCACCTCCTCCTCTAGCACCCATATCCTCGCCTGGGCCCCTCTCAGTAAAACCACTAGATCATCAACTATGACTGTTGGTACTATGGCTAATGGCTCCATCACTAGTACACCTGGGTCCACTGCCTCTCCCTCTCTCTCCTCCTGCATCGGCTCTGTCTGGTGCATCAATCGAATCCTCCGCATCTGTCCATTCCTCCCCACCCTCATCAGTCTCCTACCCTCCTGCTCAACTAGCTGGACTCTCCCCCAATGACTGCTCTCAGGCCTCTCCCTGGGCTTTCCTCTACCATCCACCACCCTCTCTGCCTCATCCTACGGATCTCTGGCTCTCCCCTCCACTTGCAGCTCTGAGACTCCCCCCTCCTCCTGCTCAACCCTCACCTGCACCCACCTCCGTCGTACTCTAACACCAATCCCTCGCTGAGCAACTCTCCCCTCCACCACCTGAAGCATCTCTACCTCTGGCTCACTCTCCAATCTCACCACCTCTATCTCCTCCCCCCCATCAGCTCCTCCTGCCTCCATCTCCTCTACCACAGCTCCCCTCGACCTCCTCCTCCTCGGCCTCCTCCTGACTCTACCCCTCCTTGCTGGCTGATCTCTAGCAACACCCCCCTCCGCACCACCACTCTCGAGTCCCTCATCATCCTATCTCTCATCCTCCTGTACCTCATCCTCCTGTCTACCCTGCTCCGCCTCCTCCTCCTGCTCATCCCCTAGTGCCCCCTCTAGGGCCCCCACAGCTAGCATCTCCGGTGTAACCTTACCCCATCGATGATTGTGAAACCACCGACCATACCGATCTATCACTCCAGCATCCTCTGGACCCTGCCACCTCCCTGGATAGGGCACTCCACCTGCCATCACCCATGACACCCTCACGTCTCTCGCTACCAACGCCGCCCCCCAAGGTACCTCCCTGGTAAGCCGACAAAACATCACCGGCTCTTCTGGAATGTCCTGCACTAGTCCAAACTATCGTCCCACTCGGTCGGGATGATGTAGCTCCACTATGTACCTGGGGCTCCCAATCAGGTAACATCTACACAAAAAGAACCCTTGCTATCTCTCCTCCTCAGTCCTCCATCCTCTAAACTGCTAAAACATATATGGCCGCCATATAATATCCTCTCTCCGTAAATCATCAAATGCCCTCCTCCATCGCTCCACCTCTCCCTGTGTCTCATACTGCAGGATACAACCCCTAGCTACCCCGAACTACCATGCCACTAGCTCTCTGTCATCCAAATCCCCTCCCCTGATCACTAAAGGCCTCGTCACCGTGATGTGCGTCCATCCCCATACCTGTAGTAGTGTCCGGTGTGTCAACCTCTTCCCTCCCTGATAGCAGATCACGTGCATATCCCGATATAACTAAGCCAATACGCATGACCCCCAAGAGAACTACTCATCCCCCCACTCGACAATATGTCAAATCACCCCCATATACCGTAAGCTGTAGAAACGCCTCCTCCGGTCTGGCAACAGAATCCCGCTAATCAAACAACACAGAAACAGTGGTAACACCGGCACTCCCAGATCCAAGCATCTGTCCACATCCGACCCCCCCCTCTGTATCGGCAGCTCATCGCTCCCAAACAACACCAGAACGGTCTCATCCAACTGCTCTCCTCTCAACTCCCCCTCACACACTAACCATCTCGATATCGGGAGCCTCAGGATACGCCACACATCCTCCAATGTAACCATCATCTCTCCAGTCGGCAAATGGAACGTCGATGTAGCCGAGCTCCACCTCTCTATCAAGGCGGTCAGCATCGCCCGATGAGCCCTCATCTCCAAAAACTGCACCAAGTGCAATAACCCCGCCCGCTCCAGAGTTACATGGTCTACTCTGTTCATCACCTCAATTGACGACGCCAATGCCTCCAGCCTCCGCTCGTGAGTCCGCACTCTTCCAAAATCCTGCAACAATATCATCCCCTATCAGAAACTTTTTTTGGGTCTCCAAATCTCCTCTACCCTCTCTTTCTTTTTTTTTCTCTTCTTTTCATTGCTCTCTTTCCTCCCCTTTTGCGGCGAGGCTTAACCCACTTACTTGATATTAACTCAACAGAATGCAAGGGAGCCCATCATACATGGGAAATTTCACTCACAACAGAAATAGGGTAACCTGAAATACAGGTCGCTGTATGCCCTCGCTCAAGGGAAGCCGGGGCCGAGGTGGCTGCCCCTCATTGCAGGGCGGCTCACTGGCTGCAATAGGCGACTGCACTCCCCGGCCAAGGCCACATCAGGTACTCCCTGGCCCTGGGTTGTTTTTCACTGGGCTTAACCTCACAGGGCGGTTACACAAGTAGCATGACTACACAAGGCTTTTTACTTAGGGCGACCACGGGCCAGAACTGCTCTCACTGGGCTTACCCACTCCTGCCTTCTGAGTAAACTCGCCCCATTGTGGGACAGCCCTGCCCCAACCCCCGGGGCGGATTCACCCGTCGGAGGGGCATATTCGCCCTCCGATGACCGTTTTTCTAAAAAACGGCATATTTTTCTTCAAATAAGAAATTTTCTAATTCTGTCTTCTACCCATTTTTAAATTTTTTCCCACCCACAAAACCCATATTTTATTTTTTTACTAACTTCTTGGCAAATGCGTTAAAATTTCAATTTAATGCCTGAGTGGTTTTGTCGCTTACCTGGCGAGGCCCATCCTGCTGTCAGTACGCCCGTCGAACCTCATCTATCCGGTGGACGATCTCAGTGTCATTATCTCTCGGCATCTTCACTTCTTTCTGCTCGCTCTTTCTCTTATTCTCTCAACTACTACAGTGCAAATGAGGTGAGGTAATTTTCAAAATTACCTTATATTAACCTTTAAAAGGTATTTTTTACCTTTTATTAACCCTTTTATTCCTCAGATTAATTTATTTTCTTCTCGGGGCTGCCATTTGCACTCCGTTTGTCCAATTGACTTCGTTCAAAAGAAAAACTTGCCTAATTTTTTGTCTTCTTTCCAACTACATCATCTGTTTCTTCCTATCGAGATGTTTCCCGGGACCCTTCTTTTTCCCCCGTCACCCTCTCGAGGGGGCATACCCTTCGCATTTACCAATTTTTTTGACCATAATCAACACCTTCCATGATTGGGGCATCTTCATCCATTCCTCATTAACTAAACGACTCAGATCCTCTTTCCCACGCTGGGGCATCTCCTTTCGGTCACTTCTTCTAATCATCTGCAATTTCTTTTCTTCGAAGTACTGTTATTCTAACGATACTTCGAAGAGGGGCAAAATGTAGACATCCAAATTTGATCACTTCCATATGATCAAAATCGTCTATTATATTCATCTATTCCATTAACGGTGATCAAATAATTTATTTAATCATTATTTCATTTTCTGCCTAAGGTTCCTAAAGTATCTAATTAAATAAATTAAATACTTTACCTTACACCCTGTTCTTCTCTAAATTAAATAAATATGACAAATTATTTAATTTAACCTTTTAACCCATTTGAATTAAAATCAATTTTTAATTCCTCTTTTCTCTCTCCTTGTCACATTCTCCATAACCCTCTTCTAATCCGGATTAAATTAATTAATCTGTAATTAGGATGTGCACCACTTAATCTTGATTAAGTGTCACATCCTCCATAATCTCCCACTTGCCTCTAATCTCCCATTAATTACCTTAACCATGTGTTTGCACAACCTTAATCAGAATCATTAGCCACATTTGGCCTACTTTTTCTGGTCAACCTTCCCACCTACCATTTTTGATATGGACTCCCTTCCCCATGCGAATTTTTAATTCATATTTATTCAACCAAGGTTCCTCTCTTCCCCATGTGAATTTTTAAATCACTTTTATCTTTTTAAGGTCTTTCCCATCCCCATGCAAGATTCTAGAAGCCTTGCCTTGTCACTTCACATGTGCCAAGGGCTTCTAGAACCTTGGACTTGTCACATCTCCCACATGTGACAAATCTCCAACTTCTTGGAGATCTCCTTTTATCCAATGAATCCTCCATTAAATTTTAATTTACATTTATTCTTCCCACACATTTCCCCTTTTCCCATGGAGATTTTTGAGGAATTATAAAATTCCTCAAAAGTCTCTTTCATCCTCATTTGGGGACAAGAAGTTCCTTTTTGAGGAAATCTTCTCATTCCTCAAGGTACCTCAAAGGTACTTGTCCTTCATCCACCTCATGTACTTCCCTTCCACCTCTTGTCCTTCTCTTCCACCTCATTTCCACATCACTCCACCTTAGGACATCTCACCCTCCACATGTCAAGATGTGAGGGCTTGTGAGTCCTCAACTCACCATAGCCCTTCATCTTGATCTTTGTTGGATCAATCCCAACCATTGAATTCTCTAGAGAATTCAATTTGGCCTATAAATACCCCTTCAATTTCTTCATTTTGGGGGATCAAGTCTTTTGCAAATAAACTCTTGCAAAATTGTCATTCAAGCTCTCATCCATTTTAGCATCCATATTGCATCAATTCATCTTGCATCCACATCATTTCATTGCCATCCAAAGAGCACACAAGACTTCAACATCAAGGGCCAACCAAGGAAGCAACAACATGAAGGTATAACAGCAATTTATTTGTCTATCTTGCTTTCATATTGTTCATTTTCTTAGGCTAATCATTGAGGTGCCCTATTATCTTGTTGTTTCTCTTTATTGCACTATTAGTTTTATCTAACATCTCACATTTTAGGAAGCAACACTTTATTAGGATCACAATGTGAACTAGTGATTTGTGAGGATTTCTGTGTAGATTTTGAATATATATTTTTTTAAATTAGAAATAAATTATAATTTTTTATGTAAGTTTTAATAACTTATTTTTTTATAATAAACAACATTTTTAAAAATTGATGTTTATGTCATAACACAGCTTTTTTTATTGAAAGAATCAAATTATAATTTTTAAACTATAGATTTGTAGCATCAACATTTAGTGCATGGATATTTTTTATGATTTTTGTTGCATATTTTTTTTTATTAATTTTTTAAGTCAGAGTAATTATAATTTGGATATAGGTGTATGTCATAATACATAACTTGGTTTGTATGTATTGAAATTATTATTTATTTTTTTACTAAAACAAGGACATCAATACCTAGTGCACACATATTTTTTAGATTTTTTTCTCTATTTTTTTTTTTTTTGTGTGTGAAACAAATACCTTGATGTTTAGTGAAAAACCTACATTCACAAAAAATAAAATATAAATATAATAATAAAATTAAAAATACTTGAAATTATACTTTTTGGAAAGGTTATAATAATGGATACATATTTACAACATAATTTCTAATTGGCTTTATTTGATCCCTCAAAAGGTAAAGAAAGAGTGGTTTTTTGTCAGCATTTTGATGTGTGAAGGAGATTCCATTGGGGGTATGATTTAAGACTAGAGGGGTTCTATCCAAGTAGGTTTGATCTAAGGGGGTCTTATATAACCCTCTTCAATTAAAACCCTTTAGATGGAGCCCCTCAAGGCTCAAATCATTGATTTTTCTAAAAAATATGTGATTTCAAACAAAAATCAAGATGTCCCTGTTGGAATCAGGGGACAGTAAGAGGGGGGGTGAATAAGTGTTTTGCAAATCTTAACTTTATTAATCTGATATTTAAACCACTTTAGCATTGAACCAAGAAAAAGATGCAAACACACAAATCAATCATTCACAATACCATAACACAAGGATTTTTACGTGGAAACCCTATTAGGGGAAAAACCACGGTGGAGGTCAATCCACAATTTGAGTACTCAAATATAAGTTTTACAAAATGGCAATGCACTTGCATTCAGACTCACTGCCTATAGCTCACTTCTCAAAAATAGAAAGGCTCACTACCTTACAATCAGTTTTAAAAGACAACACAAGTGATTAACTATGAATTAGCATCTGCAAATGCTTGAGAATAGTTCTAGTTAAGCACATTAGTCGATTTTTGACCTTATGTTTGATTCTGCTCTTTTGCTCTGATCTGCTTTGCAATTCACATCACAAACCTTTTATGTGCAAGTGAAATTGCTCTATTACCCTTCTAAATTTTGCATCACACCAACATACTTCACATCTCCGATATCAAAATGATATAACCGATCACTTATATATATCTACAACAAAGGATTTGATCAACCATATGTTGGCTTCAATAAAACATAAGGTATTTTACAACCGTCGGCTTAATCCACAAATGATTTTCAATGTGCACCATCCAAAGTCGCCCATAGCATAGTGAGGACCCAAATCAACACAATTTTTTTTAAAAAAATTACTCCTTAAACATCTGCAACATATTATATATTCACCATATTCACCAAGTCAACTCTTTGTACTAATAAACAAAAAATAAATAAACCGGATCTCCTAATTCATACACTAGTGAATGTGCACCCTGATGATTCTTAGATAAGATAGTACGTATATCAAAATACCTTCTCTAAGATCCACAACTTAAAATGATAAGTTGATAATTCAAATGGATTCATCTTCAGTCGGATACCTTGTTCTTCACTTTGTCTCTCGGTATGAACAAATACTGAAGTGTGGATCGGATCAATGACTTAGGTTGCCATCAATGACAACACCAGAAGCCATATGCCAACAGTCCCAAGTTTGAGACCCATTATTATGGGATGACCCTCATTTAGATAGACATAAACTTTGAATAGGAAGAACTTTTTGTTCATAGAAAAATTAAGGATTCTAACAAGCAATATTTTTTAATCCATAAAAGGATTACACTCCTTTTGAACCTATAAATCCAACATATGAGGAATAAACCCATACATTGGTAGGGGAGAAAGAGAGTTGTAAGTTTCCTTGCAAAAAGTTAATTAGTTGGAAGCATGACTTAGGATTTATAAAAATTTGAGAGTGAATCAGACAAGTTAGCATTGATCGTAGTAGAGGGGATAAAATGAGAACAAAATGATGCCTAAACAACACTCAACCATGATAACCCTACCTAAGGACCAACTTGCAACCTTGCTATAGGTACAATGAATAAAACTTCTCAAAATCTTAGTCAATTTTAGTTATTGATCAATTAGAGATAGTTATCACACATAATGATGGACCAACCCTCAATATGTTATTATGGAAGAGGGATGATGCCATCAAGGAAATGAAAATAACATGGGCAAAGGAAAATAAGGAAATGGAAAAAACAATTAGGAAAATAAAAATAAAGACTAAAATAAATAATTTGAAAGAAAAATTTAAAAAAATGGTAGGATTAATTATGAAAATTTTAGGATGTTTCCCTCTTGCTAGGGTGTATGCCATATTTTTGAAGGAATAATTTCCCAATTTTCAATTCATGTAAGTTTTTGTGACCTCCCTTACAAAATAGATACACCTAGATAATTTTTGGGGGTGTATAAAGAATCCACCATCGAGCTTCAAAGCTAGTTATGTAAATTTTATGTCTCCATGATTTTGTAATTTAATACAATTCATAATAAAACACCATTCTTTATGTAGATGATGTCCAATGTAAGGTATTGATCTCTTTCATTAGAATTGAGAAACTATGAGAGAAAATTCAAAGATACATACAAAGAGAAAAATCCATTCTCTTAAGAATTTATGGTGAGGCCACAAATCTAAATACAATGGCAGATGAATGGATACATCTTATGGGTATACTTGTAGCAGTAGAGAAATTTAGACATGACCAAAATAATGATCACTTTATATTTTTATTATTTTTATTAAAATTTGGAAGGAATCTTTTTATTTTAGCAAGTAAAATGGTAAGAGATCACTCCAAATTTGTGCAAAAAAGAGCCTTATTCAATATATAACCATCATAACTTTTTTTATCAAGACATACATATATATCAAACTGGTTAAATAACATGGCTTCACTTGGCTTCCACTTATATTTCAACCAACTATTTTGTGGCTCCCTATTCCTCACTAGTATGGTAATATGATCTTTGATGTAGTAGACAAGAGCTCAAAATAGAAGAGAATAGAGGGATAAAAAGGGTTTTTTTGAAGCAATGTGAAGGATCAATTGAACCATTTGATTCAAGACTCATCTCTCTGATGTGCAGCTAAAGACCCCAGTTTCTTAAGGACAAGAAACATGCTTAGTTGGGGATGTAATGAGCTCAATAATTTCCTTTATTTTTTTTTTATTTTTTAATTTCTAAATGAATTTTCAAAGAAATTTATACCTATTTAAAGACCTTTTAATTAATATTCTAATATAATCACTACATTTAGTTGTAAGATGTTTAATTAAATATTCATGTGTAAAAGTAGTTATTTTCAAGATAATATAGCATTTTGTAACGTGTCCATTGCTCTACCCATTTTTTTTTTACTATGTTTTACTCAAAAGTTAAAGTTTATGCTACTAGCATTATGATCCATAATTTTTTTTCCTTTTCACATGAATAATAAGATGCACATTTGAAATATAACCATTCTAAACTTTCTCATTGCATAACTTAGAACCTTTTCAATAATTCAAGTAGCATTTTCACATCACATAATTGCATGATAATATTTCCCATTTATAATATCTCAATAAGAATAGAGTTACATGTTTACATACATAGCTTCAAAGAGCTCAATGATAAAGATATATAATAGAGTACAATGGTCTAGATGTCCCCAATGTTGGTGCATACCTCCTAGATTTTCCCATCACTAGTGCATACATTCTAGGTGTCCCCAAACTGGCACTACATCCTCAAATCTTGGTCACAAACTATATGAGGGAGAGCATCACTCAAGTGCTTTTCCACAACCATGAAATTCCAACCATGAAATTACTATGGTCACCCACACATCTACCTAACAATTAAGATGGCCCTACCCTTCGATGAAGAGATTGGTTTGGTAACCCCATAATCTTGACCTTCATGAGCATAGTGTTGTGTCCTACATATCTAGAGCCACCATACATTGGTTTCCCTGCTTAGATTGCAATCATGGATCACATTGAACTAATAGTGTAAACAATGGCTACTTACACTACTTTGGCCAAAGAATTCAACACCCAGTACTTCGAGTGAGAGTCATCTATCCACCCACTCTTAAGCTCGATTTGGTATTGACCATAAACATAACACACATTTACTCTAAGGTGATAACATAATAAAATATTCAACAAGGTAATTCCCTTGACCATGGATTAACCTAGCCCCAAGAATACCCAAGTCTATAATAAACTGATTATCTAGGTTACACCCTTGCCCATGGATTTCATTAACCCCAGGTATAACCACACTAACCATACATGTACACAAACTAGTGTTTAGCTAGGTTACCCCCTTTCCCATGGATTTCACTAACCTCAAAAATAACCTTACTAACCTCTTATGTTTAAATTGACATAATCATAAAAGTACTATAAGATAACAACATATTCCATCTCATGCATTATCTATATAGACTTAACAAACTAGTATAGTTCTAATATAATTTAAGCCACACATACTTCACATAATATAAATGTGTTCCCAAATAATAGGTTTCACTAATTTGAGAGTCATTCAAGAATCATACAAGATTATTCCACACTAGGTAATAACTAGTTTCATAAGAATAAGCATATTATGCATTCAAAGATTATTCCAAACTAGGTAATAACTAGGTTCATAGGAACAAGCATATCATGCATTCAAGACTATTCCAATACAAGGAAATTTATAAGTTCATTATAACAATCATATCATGCATTCAAAGAGCAATCGTTCCAAATGAAGGCATTATTTCAAATAACCTTTCAAACATAAATAATGGAAGAATAGAAATCATCATGCTTGGATATTAAGTTCCAACTTGATAATGCCACCTTCCAACATTAGCTTTCACCTCCATGAATGCTACTACACCAAAGATCAACTAACCTCCAAACACTAGTCTCTTACAAATTCTCTCAATGATACAATTGCAAAATAACAAAGTAACTCGCTAAATCTCAAGCTCTCTAATTCACTTGCACATAAAATATAGTAGAATACCAACATAGAAATCAGAATGAGAAGTGTAATAAATGATAGGAAGAGCACATCTATATACTAAAATTTGAGCAACCAAAGGCTACAAACAAGATAAAAATCCTACCACCTTTCTACTCCCATGCAACGACTCGGCTAATTAACTCACAAATTTGCAACACATAATAGTCCTCACATTTTCAATGGTTGATTCGACTTGTTTCAAGAGACAATATGACTCTTTTACTGAGTCAAGGGATAGCAATGCCTTTTAGCAAGTTTCCTACTTGGTTTACAAGTCGACTACCCTCTTACATTTCTTCCAACTTTACATTGAGTGGGTTTATGCATATATCCAAAGGTTTAAGACTTCTTATTTGCTTCCACAAGCTATAGGTTTAGCATCACATTTTCATGTTTTAGTGCCCCCAAAAATAGCATAGTAAATTACTTATTCTACCCGTTCAAACCTGCATTCATTCTCTTTGCCAATGTATAAACTTCATGCCTTTTATCATGCACGAGCATTTGAATTAGTCCAAGATTGTTTAATAGGAAAATTATAAACTTAGCAATGCATTTACATATGAGGCAGTGCTGTATGCACATACACATAATTTGAAGTGCTTTATTCATATCAACTTCAATGCTATTACAATGTGCTTTAAATATATTTCAAACACTTATCATCATATATATAATATATATCTAATATATATATGTATATATAACATATCTTTAATATATATATATTTTCTCAAGTTTATCAAATGTATTAATTTCCAATTAATAAATATATAAACATATATCGAAATACCAATCATATATATAGATAAATATATAAGTATATTAATATATGTGTATATACATTATTATATACAAATATATTAATATATATAGTGTGTATATACATAACATTGTTTTAATATCTTTATATAAACACATATACTCTCATTTCCATTGATCGACATATATACATGAAGTTTATATATATGTGTGTGTGTGTGTCACCTTTGTCCAAATGATATTCTCATGCATATGGGCAATCCATCCACGAGCATGCATAGATATATCTACCTAAGTATACTCATGCATGTATTTACTCATATGTATGAGTTTATTGTAGACACGTACATATATATACATTTTATGTGTATATTTCATTGATATAAATATAAACACACAAGGAAGGACTTTCACTTGACATAAAGACTTAATCACATTCCTCAATCACAACATTCATAAAACAAGATCGTAAACCAATATAAACATTCACAACCAAGACAAAAGGTTACTTACCATTTACCCAAACTAACTTGACTCAACTTAGACCAACTAGGGTGTGAGTGTGTGTATGATCAATTAGGTTCATTAGGGTTACCAGACCAAGTTCTTCTCCTAAGTGATACTCCCCATCTATTTCAAAGGTTTGAGCCTATTCCTACATCCAACTTAGTACATCATAACAGTTGTTAGCCAATAATAATACAATCATATGCATCATATATCTCATTTTCAAAATCATTAGAATGCATCAAATTGAATCAAACATTCATTCATCATATTCCATCAAGATTCATATGCAAAACACAATCATATATATATATATATATATGTGTGTGTGTGTGTGTGTGTGTGCGTATATATAACACAATGGGGTGTAACATATTCCTCCCTTGTAAATCATCATACCCGATGATTACGAAGTATCAACATGGACATAACATAAACATAAAACATAGCATCATAAAACATCATTATCTTTTAGGAGTTTTCAAAATCTAGCATGACTCGAGGAAAAAATTTCTTCATCTCAGCATAGTCTTCCCAAGTGGCAAAATCTTTTTCATACAGATCCCATTGGACCTTGCATTACAAAACCTCTCTATTACATAAGTGGAGCTTATGTGTTCTGAGCACCTTGAGAGGCTCGATTGTTACCACTCCTGGGTCATGTACCTATAAATCATTCCAATCAATACCATGGTTATCCCCTAGCATGTACTTCTTTAGGTATGACACATGGAAAACATTATGCATTTTGGCTAAAGCTAGCGGCAAAGAAATTCTATACGCAACAGATTTGACTTCCTTGAGAACCTCAAAAGGGCCTACATAACGTAGAGCTAGTTTGGATGACTTTCCCAACTTTACGAAACTCTTGTGAGGTTTAACTCTTAACAAAACCTTCTCCCCTACTGAGAAATGTCTAGGTACCCTCTTGGTATCTACATAACTCTTTTTCCTATCATTGGCTTCTGCTAGCCTCTGTTTAATTATACCAACTTCCTCCTCCCTTTCTGATAAAATTTCCAACCCAAGTCTTATCCTATCTTCTAGCTTATTCTAGCTTATAAGAGTTCAATATCTTCTACCATACAATGCTTCAAATGGAGCCATCTTGAACGCAAAATGATTAGAGTTGTTGTATGAAAATTCCACCAAAGGTAGGTAATCTTCACACTTGTATTGTTGGTCCATGTAATACATCCTCAGTAGATCCTCCAAAACTTGGTTCACTCTTTCAGTTTGACCATTTGTTTCCAGATGATATGTTGAACTAATGTTCAACCGTGTTCCAAGCGAAGAAAACGTGGTTTTCCAAAACTGAGAAGTAACTCGAGCATTCCTATCCAAAATAATCTTCTCATAAATTCCATGCAACCTAAATACCTCTTGAATGAACTTCTGAACTATAATAGAAGCTCCATCTATCAAATTCCTTGGTATAAATTGATCCACCTTTGTAGGCCTATCCACTACTAAAATAATGGAATTGTGCTTATTCCTTGACATTGGTAGATCTTACGCAAAATCCATGTTGATGATTTTCCACTTAATTTTTGGAACTTCATGATGATACAAAAGAACTGCAGGTTGATGATGCTCTTCTTCTAGCCTTTGACATTCTAAGCAACTTGCTACAAATCTTGTAGCACCCCCTTTTATTCCTTTCCAAAAATGCAATGGCTTCACATCAACCAACATCTTAGTCACACCAGGATGTCCAGAATATGGTGCAGTATGAACTTCTTTCAAAACTAAATTCCTTAATTCCATAAAATTAGGTATGTAGATTCTTTCCTTAAACCTTAGAAAACCATTAAGTTCAAAGTTAAATCCCTCATATCTTGGGTCTTGTGGATTATCTATGAATGCTTTCTTGACTTGCTCATAGAATTCGTCACCCTTGGACTCTTGCAACACTCGACCCTTAAAATCGATTTGAATTGATATCATGGAGGAGATATGCCTCCTATGACTTAAGGCATCTACAACTTGATTCTCCTTCCCCTTGATATAGTTGATGTTGAAATCATAGTCAAATATCAACTCTAACCACCTTCTTTTCCTTGCATTCAGATTTGGTTGCATAAACAAGTACTTCAGACCGTGATGACCAGTCTTCAATTCAAAAGGTTTTCCCAACAAATAGTGTCCCCACATTTATAATGCATGAATAATAGCTACTAACTCCAAATCATGTGAAGAATAATTTTTTTCATAAGGCTTTAGCTTCCTTGATTCTTAGGCTATGAATCGCCCATCATGCATCAATACTCCACCCAAACCTTCTCATGACGCATCGATGATAACTATAAAGTTACCATCTAGATCTTGTAGCTTTAGTATCGGTGTAGTGGTCAACTTCTCCTTGAGTAGGTTAAATGTCGCTTGAAATTTTTTTGTCCACTCAAACTTCTTCCATTTTCTCTGTAAGGAGGTAATGGGAAAAGCTATCTTGGAAAAGCTTGCAACAAACTTCTAATAGTAACCAACTAGACCCATAAAAATTCTAACTTTCGGCACATTCTTAGGCACTAGCCACTCAAGTACTACTTTTATTTTAGCTGGATCAACCACATGACCCAGATATTGTATTTCTTTATGAAAGAAAGTACATTTAGAGAGTTTCTCATACAACTTATGCTCTCTCAATCATTGGAGAACAATCTCTAGATGCTTGAGATGTCTAATGATAACCTGATCACAAATCAATTTTCAAAAATATTGTCACTCTTCACATTTGATCAAAGAGATCATCAATACATGGCAATGGATACTTATTCTTTATCCTTGCCTTATTAAGCAAACGATAATCAATGCACAAGTGTAGTGTGTCATCCTTCTTCTTCATGAAGATTAGAAAGACTCCCTAGGGTGAAACACTGGGTCTAATCAATCCCTTGGACAAAAATTCCTCTAATTGAGCTTTCGACTCCATTAATTCTATTGTAGTCATTCTATAAGGTACTTTGGATCTAGGCTCCAACCCTGAAACTATGTCAACAGAGAAATCAAACACTCTCTTGGAAGGAAATCCAAGTAATTCCTCTAGAAATACATCCACAAATTTTCATAGAATAGGATATTTCTCCATATCTATTTTTCCAGATTCCACCATTTCACCTTCTTTAGCATCTTGGGGTTCTTGAGGTCCATAATATACAACATAATATTGAGAAATGAACTCATTGCATTCCTCAAGTTTCTCCATCTTTATAGTGAAGAGTTGACAACCTTTCTTTTTCACCCTATGCATTTGTACGACGAATATCTACTGCAACTTTACCTCCCTTAGCGTTCCTTGCAAAAACACCCAGTTACCTAGATATTTTAAACATTCCACTATTTTAGCATGAAAATCTACTTTGGCCCTATGTTTCCACAACCAGTTCATCCCTAAAATGACAGTATAGGATCCTAGGGGTGCTACATATAAATTCACTTTTGAGGAGAAACTCTGAAGCTCAACCCTTGCTTCAAATAGACATTGCTCCACCTTAGCTTTTGTTTGGTTTGTATATTCAACCATCCAAGACTTTTCCATATAGCCATATTTTCTAGATATACTACTAGCTATTCTAGGTGAAACAAAATTTTCAGTGGCACCAGTATCAATAAGAATGGAAATAGGTGCACCAAACAAAGTACATGATATTTCCACCAGAGTGATCTGGTACTCAGATTTTTGGTTGTCCAATGCAGCTTGAATCCTCTAATGGAATGCTTCTCATTGAGAAGGTAGCGAATTCCCTTGTGGTTGTGTCCCTGGTGGTTTTTTGGGGTACTGGTTTGCAAAGTTATCTCCACGACAAGTATAACATCCTCTCAATAGTCCGATCCTTGTTGCAGGTCTTTCATAATTGCTTTTGTTCCTTCCAATATTGTTGTTATTAGTGTTTTTCCACTATGGTCCCTCCTTGAATTATTCCACCTGTTATGGGATCCTTTTTCCCCTTTCCTTTGGTATTCCTTCCCTTGACTAGGCTTCTTTGAAGCTTGATTGGCTTGTGTCCAATTGAACTTATTACGATTCTTCTCATGGTAGTTTGAGATAGACTTAAGCATTTGTTCCTCCTTAATTGTTTTCTCGTACACCAAGTCCATGGTGGCAAGACCATGCACATCTACCTCACCACCTATTTGAGCATTTAGGCCCATGATAAACTTCCTTATACGAAACCACTCGTCCCTTTGGTACATAGGTACGTACCTTAGGAGACGAGTGAATTTCTCCCAATACTCATTAACTGATGAATCTCTTTGTTTAAAGGTCTGGAAGTCAGTAATATTTTGATCAAAGAAGAGTTGAGGCAACCACTATTTCTGAAAATTCTCCTCAAATTCACTCCATGTGATCCTTAGGGAACTTAACCCAAGCTCCATCTTATTATTCATCCACCAATTGGATGCTTCACCAGATAATTGAAAAGCTCCTCAAATGACTTTAGTGACCTAAGAGTAATTTATAATTTCAAAATACTTCTCCATCTCGGTGAGCCATGCCTTAGCCACATCCCCAATATTACTTCCTTCAAACTTTGGAGGAGTGATCTTTCTCATGTCCCATGATATCTCACTAGCATTCATTTTCATTTTCTTCCTTCCGACCTAGATTGGGATTCATCACCTCTATGTTTGCTACATTGAGTACGTTCATGGGAATTTTCACCTTCTTCATCATTATTAGGAACTTCCTTTTCATTATTAGGAACTTTTTAATTTCCCTTAAATAAAATTTTAATTCAAATCTTAAACTCTCCTTTTTAATCAAACTCAAATTAGAGAGAATTAGGTATACCGAAATTAGCACAAAATTACACCAAATGGAAGTCGGGTAATGTGAAATTGAATTCAAACAATTTTTTATAGATATCCACATGGAATTACATAATTTTTGATGTTAATTACATAATATAATAGGAATTAACAATAACAACAAATCTGGAAGCTTGGACACCTTGATTTCTATCAAACAGAAAATGGATGTAAATCGGGTAGGATAAACCCTTCACCAAGATATTCAGATATATATCAATAAAGTGTGAAAATGATATTGGATGATGTATGGATGATAATAAAATGAAAAATTAAATCATTTTTATATCATGAATCAACTAATAACAGAAAGATACAGCTGCAGCAAAATACCCAAATAAATCCCCAACTAGTAGCCCAAACTCACTTCCAAACTAGTGCAAACACCACACAAACTCACGCCAATTTTCATAAAATGTTTCCAACAAAAAATTAAATATGTGAATAATGTTATATCATCAAAATATGCTTCTCACAATAGAAATACCATCTGAAACTCAAAAATCCACAATATTCACTCCAAACTACACCAAATCCCTGCAAATAAACTAAGACAATTTACCAAACTGATGAGCTTTCAACACAATGGAAATCTCTAGATGAAATTGCACCTAGAGACCTTCAAAACCACTATATTTGAGCCTCAATCTCCTTGGTTTACCAGCATTGGAGATCCTTTCTTCATCAGTTTACTAGCCTCTGAAGAAGAACAAACACTTAGCCAAAATCTACAACAAGAATGATCCAAAATGAAACCAAAATTCATGTTTTATTGAAAAATATTCAATTTCAAAGTTGGGGACCCAAAATTCATGACCAAGGAGAGATTCAATTTTGAATTTAGTGCATGTAACTTCTTGTGCCAAGTTTCCATTGATTTCTTCCACTCCATTGTAAGCTGCCACTTGTCTCGGCTTGTCATAAGCCACTAAATGCCAAAATTGCTCCAAAATAGCTCCTCCAAAATTACAATTCCCAAATTGGACCCTTAATAATAAATTTAAAATATTCATCATTTTGTCTCCCAAAAATGATTTTATAATTTTATCTTGAAAATCCAATTTACCTGTAGGTCCTTATTGGTAATTTTGAAAATCAGGTTTACTAAAAATAGTAAATGTTATTTTTAGAAAAGGGGACATTAAAAGTCCTCTCTCCCAAAAAATTATTTCCCTCAAGCAATTATAAACATAATTCTTTAGAAACCTTGTGCCCAAATAATATATCATGCCAAATTGCATATGAAGCTCTTTTCTCATACCTGTGAAGAGTTGTAATCTTTGCTAAAGAATGTTGTGCCAAAATGATTCAAACTCCTTTCTTCCATTTCTATGAATCCAAAAAGAAAATATATGCAATTTGATCTCTTGGATGTGTAATTAATGGATGCATTCATTCTCATACTTTAACTGAAACCCATCTTCCCACAAAATTTTAGTAAACTTTCCAAATGCACTAGCATGTGAGGGGTCAAACCTATAACTTCTAAATCTTCTCCCAATGATAAAAATATGATTGTTTCTGCTTGTAGGTCTGATATATGATTTAATTTACTCACCAATATAGAGAAAATGAAATTTTGAGATAGACACTTTTCTTACCTCCATAAGACTAAAATATTCAATGCATGAATGTGTAGCAAGCCCATACTTTACCCCAACTTGAGTGATATTAATTTCAGCTTCATGGACTGATCTAAGGAAGATAAATTATATTAAATGAGTGTAAAATATCATCATACACCAAAAAAATTCACAACACCATTCTCCCAAGTCTGAATTTGCAAACAACCTATCTAAATAGAAGTTGGTGTTCCTCCTGAGTCTAAGTACAAGCACAAACTTATCATCCCAATTATGTGAAGTATCTCTCTGAATATTTTTCAAAAAAACACCATACACTTTTAGGTACACCCAAGAAAACAACACGTTATAATCCCCAATATGTGTTTATAAATCCCATCAAATGCTTGTATAATCTCCAAATCACACAATATTGCCAACATTGTTCTGCTCCAAATTGAAAAACTAAAGCCACAACTTCTGAAGCTGATATGAATTGAGGAAATAACAATAATAAATAATCTACAAGAGCATTAAATTTATCCACAATAGTAGAAAACTCCATAAATCTTCACACAACTTCAATGGATACCTACAAACAACACACACATACTGCACTATAAGAACAACTTCCTTGTATCTTCTCCAAATAAGTGTTATGATGGGTGGATTAGTGCTCTCTAATATTGTAGAACTTCTTCTAACATCATTAATAAAGTATTCTTTCCCCAAACATACCAATCTATAGTTGTTCATAACTGAATTTACCAAAATCAGCAACATACAATTGATGTAACAACTACCAAAATGACAAAACTGAGTAATAGTCATCAGTATGTCTAATGTTGAATTAGTGGGCAGCCATGTCAAGTTTGAAAATGTATTCATCAACATCTGCACACCTCTGAAAATTTTCAAAATCATCAACCCATAAAATATTTTCTTTAGCAAGCTAAGTGGTTTTGAGAAGAATTTGAAACCGTTTCTTGAATCTTTGATCTTCATGCTTTCAAATTTAATGGAGCTTATCATTTGCATTATAACCATAAAAAAATCCATTTCCTACAAAATCACATCCCATATAAAAATATGGTAAGAAATTTGAAATGGAAAGTACATAGCATGATATGGTTACCTTCATAAACTTAACCCAAGTTTCTTGTGTTCTTCCCACCAATGTTGTAGCTTCTTTCTTTGTTTGAGTTGAAAGTATTAAACATGGACCATTGAGATGCATGATATTGAAATAATTTCCACTTCCATCAAGTTTCTTCCACTGTTGTACCTTCTCATGTGAATACCCCTTAATGGAGACATCTTGTAACTCCTCCTCATAAACACATAGTGTAGCATATGTCAGCCACATGCTCCCAAATTGAATGGAGCCTAACATTTGTGTTAAGGAAGCCCAAATATCATCCCCTCAAACATCATATTCTTCCACAAATGAATTTGAAATGAAAATTGCATGACATGAGTTTTTTACCTTTTCAATCCCTTCTAAAGATTCTATTGTTGCATCCTCTTGAAAGCCATGAACACTAATGTCTTGGTCAATATATGTGACATAATTCTTCCACATAGTTTCCAACTCTATGACATGTTGGATTCCTCTATACAATGGTATTCATGAGAACATGTTACTGAAAAATATGCTATGCTAATTTGGAAACTCTTGAAAATCAAAATGAAAACTATAATCCTTACCATAAAATGTGATAGCATGTATATCCTCCATCATCAAAAATATTATTATCCATGAAACCTCTCTCTTGCAAGAAGTCTTCAAATATGTGTCTAATCCCATTGTTTCCTTAGATACTCCTTCCAAAACCATATTTTTCCTTTCACATGTGTTATTTTTATTCTAAAATGATGATTATATAAAAATTCACACAAGGAATGCAACCATTGCACACCCATAATTATTTGAATACTCGAAGAGTAGAATGCACTACATACCCAGTGTTTCGGTATTGAGATTTGTAATCTCCTTGGTGGTTGCATCAAATTAAAATTGCATCCTCCATCATGATTTTTTACACTACTCTATCACCACCAACACTATGGATGTCCCAATCCTCATGAACTTCTCCTTTACCCATTTTATGGAAAACCAGGCTAGTGTGTTTATGCTCACAACCAAGGCATATATGTCTTTGGTCAAAATCAAAGCTGCTATATTTTGGGTCAGAATCAAAACTAAACAATAAAAAATATTATTTGTATTCATCATCACCATACCTTTTAGCCTTAGCTTCCTTAATGTTATCCTCCTCACATAACTCCTAAGATGGAACTGAAAAAACATCAGAATGAAAGGGATATTCATTCCAAAATAGACCCTCAACATGCTTAGGTGTTGGCACACCTAGGTCCCAAGTAAAAGTGGGATTATTTTTGCAATCAAGGTGAAAGTATCCTTGTTCTTCTCATGTGTTATTGCCTTTTTGAAAGATTCATGCTCTAATTTCCTAGAACTAAAATCTTCCTCTGTTGATTTAGGAATTTCTGATAAATTCATAATAAAATTGTCACTCTCATAATGAAGATCATTAGTAGGATAAGGTTGATCTATAGAATCCATCATGAAATTATTTCCAATAAAAGAGCTATTATATTAACCATTCTCACTTGGCACTAGCTGCTTTTTTTCCCTACTTACATTTTCTTGAAATGGAAGCTCACTAGAAATCATTGAAATATCTTCTTTAATTAAAGAATCATTACCTTCAACCACTATGGCTTGCAATGCTGGTGGAACTCTGTCTTCTTCTTGAAAATCTGATTTTTCCTTATGTTACATCATCACCATCCCCTCCATATCTTGAATTTGTGTCTCAAGTGTTTTTATCATTGTCTCAGGTTCTTTAACATCATTCACCATTTTCTCTTCAACTCTATCAATCAACCTTTGACAAAATTCATCAAATGAACTTACCTGAATGTGATCTTGAGTGTCCATAGCTTGGTACCACCAATCA
Organism: Sequoiadendron giganteum; assembly: GCA_007115665.2. Classification (NCBI taxonomy): domain Eukaryota; kingdom Viridiplantae; phylum Streptophyta; class Pinopsida; order Cupressales; family Cupressaceae; genus Sequoiadendron; species Sequoiadendron giganteum. The sequence continues at coordinate 199,811,895 of CM021101.1, forward strand.
TGAGCAACTCCTTCAAGGTGCAAGATTGCATAATGAATGGAAAATTTCTCCTCCATGGAACTAGAATAGTAACAGTCTTACATTTCAAATAACCAATCTCTAACTGAGATCTTATCTGATCCATCAAAAACGAGAGTTGAAGATTTAATGAATTTGCTCCTAAGATCTCTTCCACTTGAATTTGAATATTTTTTATGACTCTTGATGGCCATCATGTTTTGAATTTGAGTGATGTAATTGTTGTATGGGAATGAATTTCTAAATCCTTCATCTTGATTAATATATGTTTCTCTGTTGGCTACAAAATATCTTGCTAAATCTTCCATGTGATCAACTATATTTTAAATCCTCTTTTCTTTTGCAAAATATGATCAAACCATCAAGCTGGCAAGATCATGGCTCTAATACCACTGTAATTTCCCTCAAATAAATTTTTAATTCAAATATGAAAATCTCCTTTTTAATCAAACTCAAATTAGATCAAATTGGGTATATCGAAATTAGCACAAAATTACACCAAATGGAAATCAGGTAATGTGCAATTGAAGTCAAACATTTTATTACAGATATCCAAATGGAATTACATCATTTTTTATGTTAAATACATAATATAATAGGAATGAATAGTAACAGAAAATCTGGAAGCTTGGACACCTTGATTTCTATCTTGAACTGAAAATGGATGTAAATTGGGTAGGATAAACCCTTCACCAAAATATTCAAATATATATCAATAAAGTGTGCAACTAATATTGGATGTGTTACCCTTAATTTTGGTACCATCCTCAATGCCACCTTGATTCCCCTATCTTTAATAAAAAAAAATTACAAGTTTTTAGGCCAAGCGGTGTTTCACTGTATGTTGCAAACCTAGGTGGGGTTTTCACTAGTTTTGCTAACATCCCACTTTACTACTTCTTTATTATTATTTTAATGTGGGTGGTGTTTTGATGTATTATTATAACTTACTACCCGTTTAAGCCTAACTAATCCTAGGCGGCCCGTACTGAAGGTTTGAGAATTTGTCAAAGACCGTTGGGTGACTTGTTTCACAAATTTTTCTTTTGGGCAGTATTTTAGGAGACATTTAAAACTTGGGCAGTGTCTTGCTAGGTTCTGTGAACTACTCACCCTACTGCCAAAAGACATATTTCAGAAGAAAACAAAATAGAAGCATATGCAGATTTGAATGACAATGCAGTTATACAAGAAAAATAAGCAACTACCTTTGAATTTTATATGAACAAAATTAATAGAAATCATTCATACAAAGAAAACTATAATATCAAAATGATATTTTTATTCATATATATATATATTTACATCGCAGTGGAATTACAAAATTTGTTGATTCAACTACAAAAAGTTGATATCGATAGTAAAAAAAAGAGTTTCTTTTTCAAACACAAAGGGTGAACATCAACACTTGAATGCCCTCTATCATAGTCTGAAGGCGTTCAATTTGGGTTGGAGATAATATATTCTCATGGGACTAAAGAAACTAGGTGAAGAGCCTCATATCATTCCTCGTGACCCCTACACTAAGTAGAGTCACAACTTCTTCCGCAACCTCATTCTAAAGAGTCAATGTTATGCAAATGACATCACTCACCAACTCGCTCCGTGGATAGTGACTAAGCCCAACAATGGCAACATTGACACAATGGTGAAATTCAGGCCTCACCAAACGCTTAGATGCTCTCATGCCCCAGTCACGAAAACCAAAGATCTTGATAACTGTATACACAAAACACTCTAGCATGGTAGCATTATGCACGTGGAATTGGCTCAGAAAATGCTTCGCCCAGAATGCTATGAAGTACTTCCTCTTCTATCTCACTTTGTATGAAAAAAACTTCTTTAGTTCGTCAAATAGATGCCTGAATAGAGGATCGCATTTGATCTCCTCCAAAATGATGAAATCATTCGTTGATACTCCATCACTCTGAGCACTCGCCATATTGGATGCTTTTGGATGTCGAAGTGTGGTGAAACTGGTTGAATTTATAGATGAATGGTTAGACATTTGGGCTATCTCTCTTAGATTTGATGAGATGAAAACTTATTTTGAATTTATGACCGATTTGAACCAATTTTAAATTACATCCCCTGCTGGACAACATACACGCATGATCATATTATATATCCTCAAACCTTCATTAATTGCATGGCTATGGGATACATCATTTCATAGCCATTGGTGTGAAGCAAGATCAAGTTTTCTTGCCTAATGTCTATTCATTCGTCAGTCTAATTATTCTGGTCGATCATATTCTCTTAGTCATTTTCAAGAAGATGGTCAAGCGTCGCTAATTTTAGTAATGGTTTTGATAACCATTTTTGGGGGTGAAGTTCACTACTATATCTAGGATAAAGGAGAATGAAAGAGGGTCCAATCTCCACAGATACACTGTGTTGTATTTTGAGAAGGAACGCTTTTCATTTTTATCAATTTTATATCATGATGGTTTGTAATCTTTGAGTTATGAATTTAAATATGATGTTTAGCATATCGATCTGTGTGTCGAGCATGTAATAGAGGCATATTTTCTATGTGAGATATATTTTATTGCAATATAATTTCTTCTTTCTAGGTACAATAGTCATAGGTCTTTCAATCTGTGTGTTGTCAATTTATGGCTTTCTACTTTTTCTTCCATATTGGTGTCATTTTTATGAACTAGTGTTTGTCACCTTATCACTTTTTGGTTAAAAGCTACCACATTATTAGATAGATCACAAGGGATTTGTACCTCTTTGATTCAGAGGAAATTCACAAATGTAATTGCGACATTTCTAGAGTTGTTAGCAATTGGCCCTAGTGCTTTAAGGGAAAAATAGAGTCAAGTTATCAGTTGTGTTAAAAAGGCCAACTCATTTGCTAACGAGATGATATATGAATGATAATAACATGAAAATTACATCAATTTTATATCATAAATCAACTAATAATAGAAAGATATATTTGTAGCAAAGTACCCAAATAAATCCCTAACTGGTAGCCCAAACTCACTTCCAAACTAGTGCAAACACCACACAAACTCACCAATTTTCATAAAATGTTTCCAATAGAAAATAACATATATGAATAATGTAACATAGTCAAAATATGCTGCTCACAACAACAATACCATATGAAACTCAAAAATCCACAATATGCACTCCAAACTACACCAAACCCCTGCAAAATAACTAAGATAATTTACCAAACTAATGAGCTTTCAATACAATGGCAATCTCTAGATGAAATTGCACCTGGAGACCCTCATAACCATTTTATTTGAGCCTCAATATCCTTGGTTTACCATCCTTGGAGATCCTTTCTTCATCAGTTTAGCAGCCTTTGAAGAAGAATGAACACTCAACCAAAATCTACAACAAGAATGATCCAAAATGAAGCCCAAATTCATGTTTTTTTGAAAAATCTTCAATTTCCAAGTTGGGGACCAAAAATTCATGATTAAGGAGAGGTTCCCTTTTTCATTTAGTTTGGTTCCAAGTTTCCATTGATTTATTCCACTCTCCCCTTATATTTTTGTTCAAATACATCATCAAAATGGAAATATCCCTTAGACCTATCCTCGGATACATAATTCTGGGGCACATATCCCTTTGATTCACCACTTGAGGCTATTACAATAAAATATGTCATAGGAAGAACAAGAGGGTCCCTAAATATCATTACAGGACTAACACTACATTATGAGGGCATATCCCCAGAAAAAAATAAAGAGTCTAACTTGGCAGGAGAGACAGGAGATACATAGTTGACAGCCTCATGCATCCTTCTCCTCTCTTAACTAATTCATGAGAGGGCATGACTGAAATTCTTAGTGTCACCCAACCAAATAGTGTTTTTGTAATTGATTTGCTCTATAGTTTGAATAATGGCTTCCCTTTCCTTCTTGGCCAGTAGGTAACACTCATTTCTGATTACTAACTTTTGTACAGTCATCTTGAGACGCACCATCCTGGCACAATAATTTCCAAACATTAGACTCATATAATGTTGGATGAAAGCATAGTGAGCACATAGGTTCTAGTTTTGAACCTGGTAGCTTTGATACCATGTGTAACATGCCCATTGTTCTGCCCATTATTTTTCCCATTATTTTTACACTATTTTACTCAAAATTTAAAGTTTATGCTACTAGCATTATGAGCCATAATTTTTTTTCCTTTTCGCATGAATAATAAGATACACATTTGAAATATAACCATTGCAAAATTTCCCATTGCATAACTTAGAATCTTTTCAATAACTCAAGCGACATTTTCACGTCACATAATTGCATGGTAATATTTTTCATTTACAATAGCTCAATAAGAATAGAGTTACATGTTTACATACATAGATTCAAAGAGATTAATGATAAAGATATATAACAAAGTACAATGATCTAGATGCCCCCAATGTTGGTGCATACCTCCTAGATGTTCCCATCACTGGTGCATACATTATAGGTGTCCCCAAACTGACACTACATCCTCAAATCCTACTCACCAACTGTATGTGGGAGAGCATAACTCTAGCACTTTTCCACCAACCATGGACTTACTACAATCCCCTACACATCTACCTAACAGGTAAGATGGCCTTACCCTTTGACGACAAGATTGGTTTGGTAACCCCATAATCCTAAGCTTCATGAGAATAGTGTTGTGTCCTACATATCTAGAGCTACCGTACATTGGTTTCCCTACCTAGATTGCAATCATGGATCACAGTGAACTGACAATGTAAATAGTGGCTACTTAGACTACTTTAACCAAGGAATTCAACACCCGATACTTTGAGTGAGAGTCATGATCTGTCCACCCACCCTTAAGCTCTATTTGGTATTGACCATAAACATAACACACATTCACTCTAAATCATATGAGCTTGATTTATTGGATGAAAGGCACCTTAATGCATTAAATCACTTACAAGCTTATCAAAACAACCTTTGTCATAGCTATAACAAAAATATCAAAAGTAGAAGGTTTGAGATTGGAGACATGGTCCTAAAAGAGAATTAGAAGATCAACAAGATAGAGAAAAGAAAGGAAAGTTTAAACCTAATTAGTTGGTACCCTATGGATTTAGAGCTTATAAACTTGCTACATCTAAAGGAGAACCTTTGGAAGAGCCTATTAAAAAAATTCATCTTAAGAGGTTTTATGCTTGACCCTTGAGGTATCCTAGTAGTTTGTACATACTAGTCTCATCATTTTAAATGCATTCCATTTCATCCCAATTTGCATCTCATCCACCTATCATTAACCATTTACATGTCTTTTTTCCTTCTCCATCATGGCTTGGTTGTTTATATCTATCTTGTCATGTCTTTTATCCATGCCAATTCCTTTACCTAGTTGGGGGCACCTTGTGCCTTGACCTTGGTTTTGGGCTAGATTCTCATATCTTGAGATCATATGCATATCCTAAAATATTGAGATTTAACGAAAAATCATGTGAAAAATGAATTTGAACTATTCAGCTAAATATTTTGCTTGCATATCTTATTGCCTATCTTTTAAAATAACTATCAAAATATTTTCATGTCCTAACTAAATTATCTTTCCTATGATGAGAATTATAAAAACAAACCTAAGGTCTTGATGGATGCATCCCTCCTACAATGGACCTTATCTATTAAATTTGGGCTTATCTTTTGGCAAGAGACATGTTGGCTATTGATTTTCTTTCTTACTTGCTTTTATTTTTCTTTCTTGGTTTTATCTTTTCTATCCCATTTCTCAATGAAAACATATCCTAGTATTCTTAGAGCAGCTTGGATCATAGCATGAGTTTCGTCTTTGGCATGTTTGACTTTCTTTTGTCTCCCATTTTCTTGATGAAGGCCTATATCTTAATGTTCTTAGAGTAGATTGGGTTTAGACACGAGTTTCCTTTTTTTGTGTTTATATACGTGTTGTGTCTAGGAAAGTTGGGTAAATGGCAAGCAATATCCCCTTGCTAAGGTTCCTCTTCAAAGTAGGAACATGTCTTGTTTCTTTTTGGTTGTCATCCATCATATCTTTATTGCATCTTCTCTTTATAAGTTTCATTTTGATATTTGATCCTTGGTGCAAATTGATTTTTTTGCATTCACAAGTGTTAGTATGCATCATTGTATCATACCATAACATATAAAATTATAATCATCATAATCATCTATAATCACAATAATATTTATTCATTCATCCATCATCATATATGTGCATTACCATAATTAATATCATCATCATCATCATTATGAAATATCATCAATATCCATAATCATATTATAACATCACCATCATAAATAACATAATCATATCATAACATCATAAGTTATCACAATATTATATATTAAACACCATGTTCATGAATCATAAGCATCTCATATATCAAAGCATAATCATGTACGATGTCATATATACAGTATCATCAATGTCCATCATCAATATCATAGACATCATCATTATCATATAATACAAATGTCTACATAGATTGCACGAGTTGTATCAATATACATATATAATGGCTTGTAGGCATGTTGTCTACATCAAATAATGTACATAAAAATCAAATATATACATCATGTAATATATATGTACAAAGGGATGTGCCCTATCCCAATCTCTCCTTGCCTAAATGGGTTGGAGATCCCCCAACCCCTCACAGTCTTGGTGTTGGTCGTGGTGGAAATGGCCCCATGCCCCACATGCTCCTAGATCCTTCAAATCTCACCCTAGACTAGCTCTATGTCTATTTCCTCAAGGAGTATGGTGTAGCTTGATGCTCTCTTGACACCTCTCTCACATAGAGAGTCCTATAATAGGTGGTCTTGTATGTGATCCTTCAAACCTTGACCATTATCTATTGGGAAAGAATCCTTGTGCTTACCTCTTCCTACATCCATCATGCTCTCTCTACATCCCTCTTTGTAATCACCTCCACTTATAGTCTCTTACCTCCACATGTTTCTATTATCTCACTTTGCATCCCTCTCCATTATAACCTAGGCTAACTATCCCTAAATATGGGCCAGTTGTCCTCGTAGCTCATCTCACTCAATAGTAACTTGTGTGGCCTATGTATGTAGACTATCCTACTCTACCATAGCTTGATCCTTGTCTTCACAAGCCCTCTCCAACTATTTGCAGGCCTCCTCTCTCTTCAATCATATAGTGTCTACCTACACCTGAGCATCCTCCTCCTCCCCCCCTATGAGCCTCAATTATTGCTTGTATCTATGGTGGTTCCTGGGGCCCCATCTGCTGGTCCTCCTCCCCTTGTCCATATTATCCATCCCATGGCTAATGTACTACAACTCCTATAGCTAGATCTCTCTGCTACCTCCCTCTCCTGCCACCATCTCCTCCTACGAGTGGCTATCCCACCCTTTGGACAAGTCTTATCAATCCAGTGAGCCTATGTTGTGTCCATCATGAATCATACTCTACGATAGTAGCCACATCTACAATGTCCCTCTCAAATCCTATGGTTTTGAAGCAAGTGCGTCTAGCTCTACTATAATTGTATCTACAATAATCATGTGCCCCTAGTTGGCCACCTCTCTCTATGTCCTGATGAACACTACCTCACTTATCGAGACTCCTTGTTGCTATCCAAACTATCTTTGTGCACACTCGAGAATGTATCTCTCTATGATGCAGATAGTCCTCCTAATCAAGTATCATGGTTGTTTATAAAATAGGATTTTTTTCAACATCCTCCTCCCACGCCTTGTTATCTCTCTAAGGTCTCCATATAAAATTATCTAGGTCATCTATCTCTTTGTGCTAATCCCACATGTTTCCTAGTTGTCTGTATGCATTCATGTCTACATACATGTATACATGGGTAAGCTCTCACTTGAAACCCTATAAGTAATCGATCATGTGATCACCATGTGCTCCCATGCCCATATATGTAATAATGTCAGGCTTGTATCTATACACCACCTGATGCATATCATGGTAGAGGTGGGCTAAGGTACATGGTCCCCAAGCATGAATTGTACCCTCCTCCATCATCCTCTCTAGTACTCTCCCCCAACTAGTGGAAATTCCTTGGGACCTCCTGTCTGGTACCAAGACCCTATTGATAATCCCTGCAACCACCAAATGAAGTGGATCAAAGAAACCCATGGATTATTGGAGATCCATCTCTCCATCCTTAATGCTTAGATCATCTATCAAGAACACCCGTATAAGTACACTTTCCATGATTTGTGTCATAGACCACCCTCTCTCCTTGAATTGAAATCCATTGTATCCTCTAGATGTTCTCTAGTGTGATGGTTTCCTTACTTGTTAGTAGCATGAGTGTGTTGTGGTCACTGTGCCACCTCTCAAATAGTGTTATTATCATGGCTTTGTGGGCCTTAATATCTAGCATATAGGAAAAATTCCATAAGACCACCACTCTTAGGAATGATCCTCCACCTCTATCAACTATGGGACCAGCTACATGGTCATGGGATGTCTCTCTTGGGACTAGAGCTGGTCACCCTCATCTTGCATCTATTAGTCACACATCATTAGCCTTGCATAAAAGATCAAAAATGTTGAAATTTTGTATTCATTTTATCTCCCTATCCTAACCCTAGCCAATTGTGCAATTTGTTTGCCAATTATATTGCATTTTCACCCATTTGCACAATTTTCCAATCACATCACATTTCCCACCATTCATGCTACATTTCTAGCCAGATACATAACTTTGTGTTCCATTTGCATTGCAATGTTTTACATTTGTGCAACTTTACCATATGCACCACATTTCTAGCCATTTGTGCTCTGTTACCATATACACAACTTCATCACCCAATTACACTATGGTTTTAACCATTTACATTGCAAGCCAATAGCACCACAGTTTTTGCCAAATGTGCCACATCGAGCCATTTGTGCAATGTTGTGCCAAAAGTGTAACTCAACCCCTAAAGGGCCACTTTTGGTTTTTCCTAGTTATACCTGCCATTAATAACCCTAGGTCTACTCATCAAGTTCCTAGGGATAGTTATTCATTGTTGGTCCTACGTCAACTAGTTACCTAAAGGATCAGATCCTCTTTGCATGGCATGTCTTCCTCGGAGCTCCTGCTAATGCCTCTGCTACTTTTCTCTGGAGTGCTCCAGAGGCTTTGGATTTAGGGGAGTGTGAGAGTGCAAATGAGTCTTTTTGGCCTGCCTCACCTTATTTATATCCTTTCTAGCCCCAATCTTTCATCCTTGAGCTCTTTCAAACTTTATTTTCCTAGCCTAAGGTCTTTTTCTAGCCCTTTTTTCAATCCTATCATGTGTTTCCTAGCTAATCCTTCTTGTTATGAGCCCAGCCAAAAAAATATTTTTTTTGGACATTCTCTCGAGGGGGCATCATATTTCCATCCCATGCTTCGTCATATCATCAATATTTTTCTTTGAAACAACACTTTAAAATATATTGTCTCAAAGAGGGGCAAAATGTAGAAACCTAAAAATGAGTAATGTATTTTCATCTTATCATTTCATCGTTATCCTCATTTCTTCTATCTATATTAATTAAATAATTTTTGATTATTTAATTAAGTTAATATTTCCTTCTTTTCATCCATAATAATTAAATAAATTTTAATTATTTAATTATCTTAATCTTTTTATCATGTCTATATTAATTAAATATTTTTTAATTATTCAATTAATTCATCACTTATAATTTTCCCTCCAATATTAATTAAAATTAAAATTTAATTTATCTTTGTTCCTCTATATTTAAATAATTTTCAAAAGCTATTTAATTAGCTAACACTCCTCTTTTAAATAAATTAAAATAATTTACTTAAATTATATGTTTTCTTCTAAAATAAATAAATTAATATTTATTTATTTCTTCAACTATCATTTTGGGTCTATATGAAATATTGAAATCCCCGGACCTTGAGGGTCAGGTGAATACTTTTGAGATGAAACATGGGAAATCCCTTGACTTCCTGGAGGAAAGTGAAATCTCCCCTCTTAGGGAGTTAGGTTGGTCTCCTCATGTCTCAGATTTGGGTCTATCTTTTGTGTGCTTGGACTTAGGTTACATGGGAAATAGTTCTATTGATGCTGACCACCCTCACGGTGGGGTTGTGGAGATAAATATTGTTAATGTCCAACAACAGTCAGAGGTAGGGATAGTTACCCCTACGAAGCCTAGGATTGAGAATGACACTTCTTGCATTTTCTCTCACATCCAACTGATGGGGATGACCTGGTCGGAGAAGTCACCAAGTTTGTGATCCTCTCTCCGTATGCTAAGCCCTCAAACTCTAAATCTTAGGTGGATGGGGCTTTCAACGAAGATTGGCAGTCTCAAAAGAGGAAAACAAGAACTAAGAAAGTGGATGTGGGAATTGATAGCAGAGTTGGAAGACCCCTAGAGAGATTGTCAAGTCACAAAGCTACAACAAGGGAAATTGCTAGTGGACTACAATCAACCTTGGACTCAACCCATCATAATAGAAAATGAAGTTCCTTTCATGGAACATAAGGGGGCTGAATAGTCCCCAAAAACAATATGCTCTCAGGCAAGACATTATGGATCTTAAAATTGATGTCCTCCTACAAGAAGTTAATAGCCAATAAAATCTGGTTGGGTTCCTCCTTCTTCTACAGTGAGGCGGATGGTGCCTTTGGAGGCATTGCTACTATGTGGAATCCTGTTAAGATCAATGGGGAAGCCTATGTGTTTTCTTATAGTTTCCTTGCTATGACTCTTAGATCTGACAATTGCACTTGGCATATGTTTAATATCTATGCCCCAAATACCTACAGAGGAAGGAAGAATTTGTGAGATGAAGTCTTATCTCTAATGATGGAAGAAAAAAATTCCTTGTATATGGTGGATGGTGACTTTAACTCTCCTTTGTTCCCTTCAGAGAAACTTGGTGGCCTAATGGACTATAGTGACAACATGAGTGACCTTTCTGACTTCATTAGTATGGTGGGTTTGTTTGACTTGGAACTGCAAGGTAATCCTTTTACTTGGTCCAACAATAGGAAAGGCAACAATCTTATTTAGGTCCACTTAGATAGAGTGTTGGTCTCCGTGGGATGGGATTTAGGGTGCAATGCTTCTCTTTGTACCGTCCCTAGGACTGTTTATGATCATAGTTCAATTCTTCTCCAATGGATGAATAAGCCTTTCTTTGGCCCTCACCCCTTCAGATTTGAGATTATGTGGATGACACACCCCAATTTCAGAAATTGCATAAAAAAATGGTGGAGCTATCCGGTTCATGGATCCACAATGTATAAAATCTTCGAAAAACTTGATCTCATTAGAAGGGAAGTTAGAAGCTGGTCCAAATCTACTTCGGTGACATTTTTAAGCAAAAGAAGGAGATTGAGGTTAAGATTGACAATATTTAAACCTAATGGTAAAGGGCATCATTCTACAAACATTGCATGAAGAAGAGGAAACTTGGAGGAGGAAGTGGAAATACAACTTAAGTAAAGAAGAAATCTATTGGAAGCGGAGGTCTAGAGTGCAATGGTTGAAGGAGGGTGACAAGAAATCAACTTTTTTCCACAGGACGACCAACAGACACAAGAAAAGAAACACCATCAAATGATTACTGAATGAAGACAATCAAGAGGTTACTGATGTAAATAAAATTGGTGAAATAGTTGAATATTATTTTAGACAAATATACATGGATAATGGCAATTGCCTCTCCACGGGTGTGCAAAATAGATTCTTGAGTCACCTCCCAATTGCTATTAGTGTGGAGGACAACTTGCAACATCTTTCCCCTATTGTTGAGGATGAAGTTAAGATGGCAGTGTTTGCTATGGGTGCCTACAAAGCCCCAGGACTGTATGACTTCTCTATGATGTTCTTTCAGGAATACTGGGATATTATCAACTATGACCTGACCATGGTAGTCAGATATATTTTAGGACTGGTAAGTTGTTGAAAAATTTGAACAATACCTATATTGTCTTAGTCCTTAAAATCTAGGACCCGAAGTGCATGGCTGACTTTAGACCTATAAGTCTATGCAACACTATTTACAAGATTTTCTCTAAAGTTTTGGTCAACTGTCTGAAGCCACTTCTGGACAAGATCATCAGTAGATGCCAAAATGGATTTGTCCTAGCGAGACAAATCCTTGATGCTGCTATTACGACCCATGAAATTATCCACTCTATGGAAAAAAGTAGGAACCAAGGTATGTCTTTCAAGTTGGATATTTCTAAGGCTTATGATAGAGTTAGATGGAAATTTCTTTATTTGATTTTAACTAAATTGGGCTTCAATGATAGGTTGATTGGGATTATTCAGGAATGTGTTGAGTCAGTCCACTATTTTGTCCTGGTCAATGGGACCCCTTGGGGATTCTTTAAAGCTGGCAAAGGCATTAGGCAAGGTGACCCTCTATCACCCTACCTCTTCATTATGGTGGCTAAAGTCGTTAGAAGGAATTTTTTGTATCTCTTACATTCGGGAAGAATTTAGGGAGTCAAAGATGCCTCCTCCCTTCCCCCCTTGGTTCTATAGCAATTTGTGGATAACACCTTCCTTTTTGGAAATTCTTCAGTGGTTGAAGCTAGAGAATGGAAAGGCCTCCTTCATGATTACGCCAATGCCTCTGGACAATGTATCAACTATCAAAAAAGCAGTATCTATTTCTTTGACACCAAGGTTGATTTGCAGGCTAAGATATTGTCTATCTTGGGTTATCAAAGTGCTTCTCTTCTAGGATCCTACCTTGGCCTCCCCCTCACTATGAAGGAGGTTACTCCTGCTTTTTGGAATATTACTTTGGAAAGGATGCAAAAGAAGTTGGCGGGTTGGAAAGGTAAGCTCCTTAGTAGTGCTAGAAAATTGCAATTGCTCTCGGCCTCTCTACAAGGGATCCTAGTCTATTTCCTCTCTCTCTTTAAAATTACGAGCTCCATGGTAGAGAAGTTGGAAAGAATCCAAAGGACCTTCCTGTAGACTAGTGTTGAAGATACAAAATATTGGCTTTGGTCAATTGGGACACTGTCTGCCATCCTAAATGTCAAGGAGACCTTGGGATTAGAAAGTCAACCAATTTAAACAAAGCTCTCATTTTGAAAATTGGTTGGAATCTTATGGTTGGCAAGGCTGAATGGTGTAATATTATGAGAGCTAAGTATCTAAATCTTGGTGTTTTTTCTAGGGCCCTTGATTTGAATGGTCTTCCCTCCGGGTCTAAGATATGGAATAATATCCTCAAATACAGATCGCTTATTAAGGAAAGTCTTAAATGGAAAATTGGAAATGGGAGAGTGATAAGATTTTGGGAGGACTGATGGATTGGGGACAAACCCCTTGCGGACAACAATTTCATTTTGCTAAGGGAGCACATTATGGCCTTCTTTGGCACCTATATTGCAAACTATATCACCCCCATAAGTAAATGGAAGAACCTAGTTCAAAGATTTTTAGACAGGCCTGACCTTCTCCCTAAGGTTGATGAGTTGCAATCCTTATTAAATAAAGTGAGACTCCCTTTTTTTCCCAAGGAGGACAAGTTAGTTTGGATGAAGAATCACACAAGGGCCTTTTCGGTTAAGTCTGCTTACCATATGTTATTAAAATTTGAGGGTGATGAGAAGTGTTGGAAAGAGGTTTGGAACCCACAACTCATCCCAAAGATTAACTTCTTTTGGTGGGATTCTATTCATGGTAAAATTCAAACTCTGGACAACCTTGTTAAAAGGGGTTTTCAACTTCCGAATAGGTGTACTCTTTGTAAAAAGGAGGAGGAGACAATTTCTTATCTATTCATCCACTGTCAATTTGCTTCCCAAGAGTGGTAGAACGTCCTTCAGAAGTTCAACATCCAATGGGTGATTTGTAGGGATATTCAACAGTTTTTTATTAGTTGGTGGTGCCCCTCAAAACATCCTCTCATTAGACAACTTTGGCAGCAAATTCCTCCTCGTGTTTGTTGGTGTCTTTGGAAGGAGAGGAATAATAGGATCTTCAAGGATAAAGAAAGTAGTACTGAAAGTGTACTAGTCACACTTAATAAACTCCTATTGGACAATATCTTTACTTGTAGGTGGAGGACTCCTAGTTTCCCCCCAAAGGGCTAGGACAATGCAATTGCTAGAGTTTGGAAACTTCCTAAGGGATTTTACATGTTTGACAATTCTAAGAAGATGGCTCGACAAAATACAAGATGGGAAGCTCCTAGACCACCCTAGTATAAGCTGAATTTTGATGGAGCAACTAGAGTTGGGAAAGCGGTCGGGGGTGGTGTCATCAGGGACCATAATGGTAGTCTAATTTCCACCTACATAGGAAATTTAAAAGAGCACACAAATAACCAAGTGGAAGGTATGGCACTGCTGTGGGGGCTTAAATTTGCATTGTCGATCAACGTCTGAACCTTGGAAATTGAAGGTGACTCTCCGCTAATTATTGAAGCCACAAAGGGTACTTTTTTAGTTGGATGGTTAATTCCAGGGATAATTGATGATATTAGATCTCTCCTTTCTGGTTTGGAGGAGTTCACTCCGCAACATGTCTTTAGGGAAGGAAATGTGGTTTCTGACAGTCTGGCTACTTTGGGGCTTGATCATGAGGGGCTCCGTTGTTGGAGGAAGGAAAGCTCCTTGCCTCTTCCTACGATTTCACTCCCGAGGAATGAGTCTTGATTTTTTCACCATGGGAACCATTAAATTTTGTTTCGTTACCCAGGCCTGGTTTTGGCTATCTCTTGTTCGTATTGGCAAGAATTTAAATTTCAAATGTTGGCCATTGTTGTATGGGAAGGGCCATGAGTTGGAATGGCCATGTGGAATGTACTCGATCTACCTTGACGCCATCATGTGTTTTCATAATGGATCTTCTGGCCGAATGGTTCATTATTTTTTGAACCTCTTTGATTTTTGTGTCATTTCTATCGGCCTTGCTGATTTTCTTAGAATTTTTGTGACGTTTGCTTTTATCAACGTCCCCATGTTTTATTATGTGATGGACTCCTCACATGAGGGAACTTCCAATTTTTTGTTGGTTATGAGGAGTGACACTGTTTGTAATAATTTCGTGGATTGCCAGTTATTATCTTGCTATTTTTTTGTGGTGGTTGGTACTAATTTGGGGTTTCATCGCTTTGTAACTCACATTCTCTTTTATCTTATGCCTTGCTTCTGCTTTGCGATTGCTTCCTCATCTCACCATTTGCTTGTTGGGGTCATGGGGGGCGATCGTGTCTTGGTTGAGCCCGATAAAGTTGATGAATGGAAGATGGACAACATGGTCTGGTATATTTGCAAAGAAGGAGGAATTACCCAGTTCATGGAATGTATGTCGGGGTTTGATGAAAGCCTCTCCAAATAGTTTGTCACCTCGTGGTTTGAAAAGAGGGTGACTATGAGGAAGTATTATCTTGACTGGTTTGATCATGGATGGGTGTAAATGGAAGAAAACTACCAAAGTTTCTGACCAGGTTAGTCTCAACCAATTTTTTCGTGGAGACGAGAATCTTGTCAAACTTTGGGGTGACTATGATCATGAGCAACTTCCTGAACCCTGGGATAGATTCTGTATGGTTGTGATGAAATATTTCACTCTTGAAGGGAGATTCAATGTGTACTACTTTTATCACTTTCCTTTTCTCAATCACCTTAGGAATCATAATAATATTTCTATTTCATTTTTCCTTTTGCACTCTTTGGAAAATTTTGTGAATGATGTGGTCGAAGCTTTGAATTTGGGAAGGAACTATACCATTCTACACCCAAGGGCTTATGTTTAGACTTTACCATTTTCACCTTACTCTATGCCCTCCTCGACCCATTATTGTTGATGAAGTCCCTATTTCCTCTACTTCGTCGTCTGCCAATCTCATGGATACCCCTGGTCCCAACAAAAAAAAATGCATCAAAAACCCAGCCTTGAAAACCCCTCCCTACGATACTTCCCCTAATACTGGGTCTGCTAGAAACAAGAAGGATAAGAAGTGTGTCATCCCTACCCCTAAAGTTAAATCCAAAGTTTCCAAGAAAACCAAATTCAAACTTCAGCAAATTGACTCTAATAATGAAATTACTGAGGAAACCAGTACTCCTCGTAGGTCTAGTCGTCTGGTCGCTAAACCTGAAAGAGAGAAGAGTCCCAAAGTAGCCTTTGATTTTGACTTTGGGGGGGAAAGTGAGAATAAGAGCAAGGATGAGAAGGATGGGGAGGATGAAGCCCTTTTTGCTTCTACTAGCAGCTCCTCCCATGTTTCTGAGAGTTTAAAAAAGGGTTCTATGGGTCCTAATTCCAGTGTTAGGGCCAAGGGAGTCAAGACTAGGGCCTCAACCATTGCTGAAGTGAAGGCCCCCATGGAGGAAGATAGTAGCAAGCAAGACGTTGTTTTGGAGGAGGTTGAAAAACTTAAAGACAAAGTGGAGAGTCTAAAAAAATGGCTTCAGGATGTCACCCTCTTTGCTTTGAAGATCATGCATAGATCTTCAACCACTCTGTTCCTATTACAGAAGGATAATTCTACTGACATTGTTGTGGAGGATGCCGACCACAAGGATCTTCTCAAGTTCCTCACCGAGGACTGGGCTACTATAAATTTGATCAAGCCATGTAATGGAAAGAAAGATTAGGGATGTGAGACATGCTCCATTTTGATCGGGAATGGCCTTTCTAGCCATCATGCCTTTTTATTTTATATGCTGACAATATTAGGAGTTATATGTTTTATGCTGATTGGTATAGCCCTTGGTGGGCTTTGGTTAAAACTTGTTCTGAATTATGGATTTTATGACAGACATTATTAGTAGTTTAGTTATTTATGTTGATGTTAAGTATAGGTTTGATAGTTCTCTCTTACTGTTTACTGGAACTATGGCTGATATGCTCTTGATTTTGCTATGTTTTTTGATATAGATGGTTTGGGTGCATGGTTCGATCTTTTGATCGACTGTGTTTGTGCTGACATTGTTACTCTATTGTTGGTTGGCATTTGGGCCTTGTTTTAAAGGGACATCACCCTAGTTTTGCTGCTTTTTATATCAAAAACTATCATTTTGGATTAAATAAATTTATTTATTTAATTCTTCTAATCTTTCCCTCCAAATTCTAATTTGGGTCTTACCCTATCTTGAATTTTCCTATCTATTGATCTTTCAAATTAATCTCCATCATTGATCAAATGTTAAGTGAAGCATATAAATAAGAAGCTTTCATTTCATTCAAACCCCCTAGCACTTTTATTTTCAAAATCTTCCTAACACTCTTATGATCTTAACACTCTTATTATAAAAAAACTATCAAGCATTATCAAGCATTCAAACATTATCATTGTCATTTATCGAGCATATATATCATTATGATTGCAACATATCATTATTGTTCTTTCATAGTTTGTTACTTTGAAGAGCAACCAACAATGGAGAAAACCAAGATCTTAGCTATGATGACTTTGCTTATTATCTAAATTCTATATTATGAGCCAAGATCTTGAACTTCAATGCATAACTATGAGGTGTGAGTTTTACATTGTTGTTATTTGTTATTCAAATTTTCATCATCCACACTAATTAAGGACAACTAGGCGAGTCACTAAGCAAGGAGACCAAGTAAATAACAACTTGCCAAATATATAAGATAATTTCAACAAGATGACACTTATGTGTGCCATCTACACAAGTAGACACCCAAGACAACTTATTGTATGTGCATGATGAAGCTATGACAATACAATAAACTAATGCATAAATAAACAATTTACTAACACACTATATGCTAAGGTTACATATGAAGATACCAAACACATGAGGTAAAATGTAAAGCATATGATATAGCATCTAGAAGCCAATTCTTTGAAAGAATATATCAAATTTGTCATCTCTACATTACACTTTTGATCATAGAGGTACACTTCATGATGATATGGGAGTTCCCAATGGGGGCATGGGTTACAGTGACATTTTTTAAGCACATTGAGGTAAAATTACTTGGTAATTGGATAAATTAATTGGTTAAATTTATTAGACATCTCTTTTTCTCTCCTTTCTTGGCTTTATGTTTTGTGTTTTGACATTCTTTATTAGCATGTGGATGATGTAACTGGGACACCTTTAGTGGTGCATGTTGACATGAGTGACTTTGAATATGTGTTATCTATTTTACATATCATTTCTTTCTTGTGTTGTTTCTCATGGGTTTGGGACAATACAATGTGCATAGTGAGTAACAACCATTTTCATCGTGTTGACAAAGAATATAGCTTGTGTGCTTTATATTTTTTTATTTTTCCCTTTGATTATGATGTGTGGTGTGAGTCTCCTCTTCTTAAGTATTTCATTTTAATTTGACCTTTTATAGTATGTCTAATGTATTGTTCCATGTTATTTACATATCATATTTTTCCCACTTAGAGAAATCCTTTTTTATGATAGTTATCTTTTATACATCAGTGATGTTATAATCATGCTTATCTTATGGATAGTATGCTTACAATAGTTATATATCAAATTATTGTGCTTACATTCTTTCATGTTTACATACCTAAACAAGTTTACATACTTAAAAATAGTTTACATACTTAAACAAGTTTACATGTTCACTTATAATTATAATGATGGTCTCTCATATCATGCCTAGCTTATGTTTGCATGTTTAAATTTCATGATACTAATGCTATATTATGATTACCTCTTATACTTACTCTTTTTTATTTCTCCATTGGGGGCATCATACTTCCTCTTATTATATATGCCTTTTCATGATCACATATTACTATGATTGTTACACACGTATCACATAACAATACCCTACATGTTTATTTGGTTTTACATGATTACACCTTTTCTACTCTTCTTTAGTTTCTTGCATGCAACTAATTGGAAGTGGGACATAATGTCATGAACATTTCTTTGATGAGTGTTATTTCAGTGACTAGCTCATAATCACTTCCATTCTAAATGGAATCATATTGCTTCTTTTGCTCAAGGTAGAATCATATTTCCATTCTAGGTGGAATCCATTACTTTTTTTTCTTTTGCGTTTTGAATGTTGGTATTTAAAGCAATGCTTATTTTAATGCTAAATATATGCCACTCATTGATTTTTTATTTCTGTGTTTCAAAATGGAGTACTCATTGTGGGGATAATGTACAAAATTGATATCCATATATGCATCCTTTTTATGATTCCTTGGATATTTTACTTTCATGTTAATTGATTATTTTACTTTGACATGCATATTTATAGTGGTTCATGTTGGAGTTGATAGTGAACCCCATACCTCCCAAAAATCACCTGCAACCAAAATGCCTATCACAAATGAGAGATCAAAGCAACTGATTCGCTAAGCAACCAAGAGAGAAAGAGATTGATCCATAAAAGCATTTGATATGCCTTTTGTATTGAATAATGAATGTGAATACATGCAAATGATTACAAAGTACAATAATGAATGCTTATAAAATTAAAAAAACAAATCCTAGATGAGGATCTAATTAGATTGTGACAATTGTCCTAATCTCATGCAATGAGAAAACTTGACCTATAAATAGCCCAGTCTAATAATAAAAAAAACACTCATAAGTTTAGCTTAAATGAATAAAGTAATAAGGGACCTAATAATTAATTAGTGATTAATTAATTATTAGGTGATGTCCTAATCGCTACAATAGTTCACATGTAAGTCAAAATAGGGGCAACATATAATGGTGAAAATTGCATGTACCCTACACTTTCCTCCTTTATTTTGGGCTCACTTTGACTTGGTTATCCTTCTAACTTGCAATGACTAATATACAAGTGGAGTATTCTAGCATAAAAATGTTAAATAACCTAAGTTTTACCTAACATGATTCCATTCACACAAACCCCTAGGGATTGATCTTAGTTCTCTAGTTTATCCGTTTATTACCTTAGGCCAAATTTATGGGTGTGAAAATAATACCAATATTTTAAATTCAAATTTAAAATTTGGGCCCAACTTGATCCCCTTAACTAGTTGTTACTTGTTGTCTTGAGCATGAAATTCACTAACTTATGTGCTAGGGTGTTATATTTAAGGAAAAAATATAATTTATTTCAAACCATCAAAATATTATAGGACATTGGAGCACCATAAACTATTGCATCATCAACATACATCAATATCTTAGCTATTACTATATGCTTGCTTGATATCTTTGGTCCATGCCATCAAATGTTGAATCAAGAACATGGGTTTGATGAAAGGAGCACAAACCCTAGCCAACAAACTCTTTAACAATGTTTGTCGACATCACCCCTTTTAAGACACAAGTTATATACATCAAAGCTAACAAAATCATGACATCCAATTCAACACATTTCAAATCCATGCATATGGTTCAAATCTAGAGTAATGAAGATGAGTTCCACAAGCATATAAGTGAATCAAAACATCAAACATATTAGTAGGAATGATTTTTCCACAGTCCATGATAATTATATGCAATTTTCTAGATTCAACTGTGTATGTTTATTTGGATTGACAATAGGAATGATTTTTCCATAGTCTATGAAAATCAGATGTAATTTTTTGGATTCAACTGTGTATGTTTATTTGGATCAACGTTTCAAGTCAATCCAAATAAACATACACAGTTGAATCCAAAAAATTGCATTTAATAAAATATATTAGTTCCAAGACTATTGTTTGTCAAGTTCTAATTTTTAGCCGATAGGCTTATTGTGTGCACTTTGCCCGAAATTTTCGTCAGCATTCCTGATTTTTAATCCTTCCGACGTTCAGCTCCCGATCGAAAAAAATGTGGTAAATTTTTTAATATTTTATATTAAAAGCGTTTGGCATGTCAATAGAGAAGGCCAGCGAAATTAAATGCCGGTTGACATCAACATTAATTGTTGTATGGTTTCTGTGTAGTGGTGATGGTTGTAATAACACTTGCCATTTAAACTTCTCCTCCGCCTATCGACTCATTGTTGCATGTCCCTGCACACAACTGCTAGTCTAATATAATGATAAATCACTTCACACCATCTATCAAAATTAGATTAACATTAGATTAGAAACTAAATATGAGTATTCTATTTATTTAAATTTCATACCTTTATTTTAATAACATTATATATTCAATACTATTATTCTAATTATTTAAAATCCGTACATTTATTTAAATAACTTCATCAATCTTAACTTTTTAATATAAAGTGAACTGTCTATTTTTGAATTGATATGATATAATAAAGCTAAGAACAAAAATTAAATTCAAAATGTAGGAATTGAATGCAGGCCTTGTAAACTTAATGAGCAATTGCCAAAGGACATTGGTACATTGCATTAAAAAAAGAATAAAGAACAAATCTTTTCTGAGCTAATAAGATTGAACGACCAACTGAAATGTGTCGATCAAATTCAAAGACAAATCCTCATCCTAATTCAAAGGCAAACTAAAGGCTTGTATTGCTTGTACTTAAAAAAAAAGCACGTCAATCATTTTCAACCCTGTTTTTGTCAAACAGATCCGATTTAAAAAAAGAAAAACCCATTATAAACGGAAAGAGAAAGGGCTTTCAAATCCGCACTAAAAACCCCAGAAAAATTGTTCGTTTGGTTTCTTGCCGGGCCCGAAATTAATTTATCAAATTCTCATCTTCAGCTCGTAGATATTTCCGTTAAAAATCTGAGTAGATAGATGGATCTACGATACCCACCAGTGAATCTGACATCCAATTGTGTTAATTAACGGGGCTAGACTTCTCTTTTCACAGTGGTCGATCGTTGGATCTGAGCAAGGCCTGTAAACAGACCTTAAAAGAGAAAGCAATGTGTAGGTTTTGAGGTTGCTGCAACATTTTAGTTAATCAGGCAATTTAAAAAAAAATATTTTTTTTTGAGAAGATGGTGTTTTGGGAAGGGTATGTAAGCGATGAAGCAATGGGGGCATTGGCGCCCATTGTGGTGTATTGGATATATGCGGGGACATATCAGATGTTGCCACCGTTGGATCGCTATCGCATGCATTCTCGCAAGGAGGAGGAGCTGCGGAATTTGGTCTCTCTTCCCACTGTAATTAAGGGCGTTCTCCTGCAGCAGCTTGTTCAGGCCACAGTTGCGCTCTCTCTTTTCGCGGTTCGATCCTCATAACTTCCTTATTTTAATTCTTTTTTTCTTTAATGGAATGCATTGAAGAATTTGGCTTGTTTGAGCTGGAAAACTTAGAATTGGGCATCGGATACTGTTGTTTTCTTTCACATTGTTTAAAAAATATGCAGTGGCTGTTATTTTAGGATCCGGACCTTGGGCTTTCCGTTTAGCATGCTGGAGTGCATTGGCACTGAGCTACTAGAAGCTTTAGAGTCATTCCTTTCTTTCACATTTGAAAAAATGATTGCTAATTTATACAAATGAGGAAGGTGCCATTTTAGTTCTGCAACTCATGAGCTTCCATGTATGTGTTGGGGGTGCTCAATCGATGAGCTACATTGTCCTGTCATGACTGTTTCTCTCC
>CM021101.1:199834421-199875605 GCA_007115665.2 Sequoiadendron giganteum
AAAGAGCACACAAATAACCAAGTGGAAGGTATGGCACTGCTGTGGGGGCTTAAATTTGCATTGTCGATCAACGTCTGAACCTTGGAAATTGAAGGTGACTCTCCGCTAATTATTGAAGCCACAAAGGGTACTTTTTTAGTTGGATGGTTAATTCCAGGGATAATTGATGATATTAGATCTCTCCTTTCTGGTTTGGAGGAGTTCACTCCGCAACATGTCTTTAGGGAAGGAAATGTGGTTTCTGACAGTCTGGCTACTTTGGGGCTTGATCATGAGGGGCTCCGTTGTTGGAGGAAGGAAAGCTCCTTGCCTCTTCCTACGATTTCACTCCCGAGGAATGAGTCTTGATTTTTTCACCATGGGAACCATTAAATTTTGTTTCGTTACCCAGGCCTGGTTTTGGCTATCTCTTGTTCGTATTGGCAAGAATTTAAATTTCAAATGTTGGCCATTGTTGTATGGGAAGGGCCATGAGTTGGAATGGCCATGTGGAATGTACTCGATCTACCTTGACGCCATCATGTGTTTTCATAATGGATCTTCTGGCCGAATGGTTCATTATTTTTTGAACCTCTTTGATTTTTGTGTCATTTCTATCGGCCTTGCTGATTTTCTTAGAATTTTTGTGACGTTTGCTTTTATCAACGTCCCCATGTTTTATTATGTGATGGACTCCTCACATGAGGGAACTTCCAATTTTTTGTTGGTTATGAGGAGTGACACTGTTTGTAATAATTTCGTGGATTGCCAGTTATTATCTTGCTATTTTTTTGTGGTGGTTGGTACTAATTTGGGGTTTCATCGCTTTGTAACTCACATTCTCTTTTATCTTATGCCTTGCTTCTGCTTTGCGATTGCTTCCTCATCTCACCATTTGCTTGTTGGGGTCATGGGGGGCGATCGTGTCTTGGTTGAGCCCGATAAAGTTGATGAATGGAAGATGGACAACATGGTCTGGTATATTTGCAAAGAAGGAGGAATTACCCAGTTCATGGAATGTATGTCGGGGTTTGATGAAAGCCTCTCCAAATAGTTTGTCACCTCGTGGTTTGAAAAGAGGGTGACTATGAGGAAGTATTATCTTGACTGGTTTGATCATGGATGGGTGTAAATGGAAGAAAACTACCAAAGTTTCTGACCAGGTTAGTCTCAACCAATTTTTTCGTGGAGACGAGAATCTTGTCAAACTTTGGGGTGACTATGATCATGAGCAACTTCCTGAACCCTGGGATAGATTCTGTATGGTTGTGATGAAATATTTCACTCTTGAAGGGAGATTCAATGTGTACTACTTTTATCACTTTCCTTTTCTCAATCACCTTAGGAATCATAATAATATTTCTATTTCATTTTTCCTTTTGCACTCTTTGGAAAATTTTGTGAATGATGTGGTCGAAGCTTTGAATTTGGGAAGGAACTATACCATTCTACACCCAAGGGCTTATGTTTAGACTTTACCATTTTCACCTTACTCTATGCCCTCCTCGACCCATTATTGTTGATGAAGTCCCTATTTCCTCTACTTCGTCGTCTGCCAATCTCATGGATACCCCTGGTCCCAACAAAAAAAAATGCATCAAAAACCCAGCCTTGAAAACCCCTCCCTACGATACTTCCCCTAATACTGGGTCTGCTAGAAACAAGAAGGATAAGAAGTGTGTCATCCCTACCCCTAAAGTTAAATCCAAAGTTTCCAAGAAAACCAAATTCAAACTTCAGCAAATTGACTCTAATAATGAAATTACTGAGGAAACCAGTACTCCTCGTAGGTCTAGTCGTCTGGTCGCTAAACCTGAAAGAGAGAAGAGTCCCAAAGTAGCCTTTGATTTTGACTTTGGGGGGGAAAGTGAGAATAAGAGCAAGGATGAGAAGGATGGGGAGGATGAAGCCCTTTTTGCTTCTACTAGCAGCTCCTCCCATGTTTCTGAGAGTTTAAAAAAGGGTTCTATGGGTCCTAATTCCAGTGTTAGGGCCAAGGGAGTCAAGACTAGGGCCTCAACCATTGCTGAAGTGAAGGCCCCCATGGAGGAAGATAGTAGCAAGCAAGACGTTGTTTTGGAGGAGGTTGAAAAACTTAAAGACAAAGTGGAGAGTCTAAAAAAATGGCTTCAGGATGTCACCCTCTTTGCTTTGAAGATCATGCATAGATCTTCAACCACTCTGTTCCTATTACAGAAGGATAATTCTACTGACATTGTTGTGGAGGATGCCGACCACAAGGATCTTCTCAAGTTCCTCACCGAGGACTGGGCTACTATAAATTTGATCAAGCCATGTAATGGAAAGAAAGATTAGGGATGTGAGACATGCTCCATTTTGATCGGGAATGGCCTTTCTAGCCATCATGCCTTTTTATTTTATATGCTGACAATATTAGGAGTTATATGTTTTATGCTGATTGGTATAGCCCTTGGTGGGCTTTGGTTAAAACTTGTTCTGAATTATGGATTTTATGACAGACATTATTAGTAGTTTAGTTATTTATGTTGATGTTAAGTATAGGTTTGATAGTTCTCTCTTACTGTTTACTGGAACTATGGCTGATATGCTCTTGATTTTGCTATGTTTTTTGATATAGATGGTTTGGGTGCATGGTTCGATCTTTTGATCGACTGTGTTTGTGCTGACATTGTTACTCTATTGTTGGTTGGCATTTGGGCCTTGTTTTAAAGGGACATCACCCTAGTTTTGCTGCTTTTTATATCAAAAACTATCATTTTGGATTAAATAAATTTATTTATTTAATTCTTCTAATCTTTCCCTCCAAATTCTAATTTGGGTCTTACCCTATCTTGAATTTTCCTATCTATTGATCTTTCAAATTAATCTCCATCATTGATCAAATGTTAAGTGAAGCATATAAATAAGAAGCTTTCATTTCATTCAAACCCCCTAGCACTTTTATTTTCAAAATCTTCCTAACACTCTTATGATCTTAACACTCTTATTATAAAAAAACTATCAAGCATTATCAAGCATTCAAACATTATCATTGTCATTTATCGAGCATATATATCATTATGATTGCAACATATCATTATTGTTCTTTCATAGTTTGTTACTTTGAAGAGCAACCAACAATGGAGAAAACCAAGATCTTAGCTATGATGACTTTGCTTATTATCTAAATTCTATATTATGAGCCAAGATCTTGAACTTCAATGCATAACTATGAGGTGTGAGTTTTACATTGTTGTTATTTGTTATTCAAATTTTCATCATCCACACTAATTAAGGACAACTAGGCGAGTCACTAAGCAAGGAGACCAAGTAAATAACAACTTGCCAAATATATAAGATAATTTCAACAAGATGACACTTATGTGTGCCATCTACACAAGTAGACACCCAAGACAACTTATTGTATGTGCATGATGAAGCTATGACAATACAATAAACTAATGCATAAATAAACAATTTACTAACACACTATATGCTAAGGTTACATATGAAGATACCAAACACATGAGGTAAAATGTAAAGCATATGATATAGCATCTAGAAGCCAATTCTTTGAAAGAATATATCAAATTTGTCATCTCTACATTACACTTTTGATCATAGAGGTACACTTCATGATGATATGGGAGTTCCCAATGGGGGCATGGGTTACAGTGACATTTTTTAAGCACATTGAGGTAAAATTACTTGGTAATTGGATAAATTAATTGGTTAAATTTATTAGACATCTCTTTTTCTCTCCTTTCTTGGCTTTATGTTTTGTGTTTTGACATTCTTTATTAGCATGTGGATGATGTAACTGGGACACCTTTAGTGGTGCATGTTGACATGAGTGACTTTGAATATGTGTTATCTATTTTACATATCATTTCTTTCTTGTGTTGTTTCTCATGGGTTTGGGACAATACAATGTGCATAGTGAGTAACAACCATTTTCATCGTGTTGACAAAGAATATAGCTTGTGTGCTTTATATTTTTTTATTTTTCCCTTTGATTATGATGTGTGGTGTGAGTCTCCTCTTCTTAAGTATTTCATTTTAATTTGACCTTTTATAGTATGTCTAATGTATTGTTCCATGTTATTTACATATCATATTTTTCCCACTTAGAGAAATCCTTTTTTATGATAGTTATCTTTTATACATCAGTGATGTTATAATCATGCTTATCTTATGGATAGTATGCTTACAATAGTTATATATCAAATTATTGTGCTTACATTCTTTCATGTTTACATACCTAAACAAGTTTACATACTTAAAAATAGTTTACATACTTAAACAAGTTTACATGTTCACTTATAATTATAATGATGGTCTCTCATATCATGCCTAGCTTATGTTTGCATGTTTAAATTTCATGATACTAATGCTATATTATGATTACCTCTTATACTTACTCTTTTTTATTTCTCCATTGGGGGCATCATACTTCCTCTTATTATATATGCCTTTTCATGATCACATATTACTATGATTGTTACACACGTATCACATAACAATACCCTACATGTTTATTTGGTTTTACATGATTACACCTTTTCTACTCTTCTTTAGTTTCTTGCATGCAACTAATTGGAAGTGGGACATAATGTCATGAACATTTCTTTGATGAGTGTTATTTCAGTGACTAGCTCATAATCACTTCCATTCTAAATGGAATCATATTGCTTCTTTTGCTCAAGGTAGAATCATATTTCCATTCTAGGTGGAATCCATTACTTTTTTTTCTTTTGCGTTTTGAATGTTGGTATTTAAAGCAATGCTTATTTTAATGCTAAATATATGCCACTCATTGATTTTTTATTTCTGTGTTTCAAAATGGAGTACTCATTGTGGGGATAATGTACAAAATTGATATCCATATATGCATCCTTTTTATGATTCCTTGGATATTTTACTTTCATGTTAATTGATTATTTTACTTTGACATGCATATTTATAGTGGTTCATGTTGGAGTTGATAGTGAACCCCATACCTCCCAAAAATCACCTGCAACCAAAATGCCTATCACAAATGAGAGATCAAAGCAACTGATTCGCTAAGCAACCAAGAGAGAAAGAGATTGATCCATAAAAGCATTTGATATGCCTTTTGTATTGAATAATGAATGTGAATACATGCAAATGATTACAAAGTACAATAATGAATGCTTATAAAATTAAAAAAACAAATCCTAGATGAGGATCTAATTAGATTGTGACAATTGTCCTAATCTCATGCAATGAGAAAACTTGACCTATAAATAGCCCAGTCTAATAATAAAAAAAACACTCATAAGTTTAGCTTAAATGAATAAAGTAATAAGGGACCTAATAATTAATTAGTGATTAATTAATTATTAGGTGATGTCCTAATCGCTACAATAGTTCACATGTAAGTCAAAATAGGGGCAACATATAATGGTGAAAATTGCATGTACCCTACACTTTCCTCCTTTATTTTGGGCTCACTTTGACTTGGTTATCCTTCTAACTTGCAATGACTAATATACAAGTGGAGTATTCTAGCATAAAAATGTTAAATAACCTAAGTTTTACCTAACATGATTCCATTCACACAAACCCCTAGGGATTGATCTTAGTTCTCTAGTTTATCCGTTTATTACCTTAGGCCAAATTTATGGGTGTGAAAATAATACCAATATTTTAAATTCAAATTTAAAATTTGGGCCCAACTTGATCCCCTTAACTAGTTGTTACTTGTTGTCTTGAGCATGAAATTCACTAACTTATGTGCTAGGGTGTTATATTTAAGGAAAAAATATAATTTATTTCAAACCATCAAAATATTATAGGACATTGGAGCACCATAAACTATTGCATCATCAACATACATCAATATCTTAGCTATTACTATATGCTTGCTTGATATCTTTGGTCCATGCCATCAAATGTTGAATCAAGAACATGGGTTTGATGAAAGGAGCACAAACCCTAGCCAACAAACTCTTTAACAATGTTTGTCGACATCACCCCTTTTAAGACACAAGTTATATACATCAAAGCTAACAAAATCATGACATCCAATTCAACACATTTCAAATCCATGCATATGGTTCAAATCTAGAGTAATGAAGATGAGTTCCACAAGCATATAAGTGAATCAAAACATCAAACATATTAGTAGGAATGATTTTTCCACAGTCCATGATAATTATATGCAATTTTCTAGATTCAACTGTGTATGTTTATTTGGATTGACAATAGGAATGATTTTTCCATAGTCTATGAAAATCAGATGTAATTTTTTGGATTCAACTGTGTATGTTTATTTGGATCAACGTTTCAAGTCAATCCAAATAAACATACACAGTTGAATCCAAAAAATTGCATTTAATAAAATATATTAGTTCCAAGACTATTGTTTGTCAAGTTCTAATTTTTAGCCGATAGGCTTATTGTGTGCACTTTGCCCGAAATTTTCGTCAGCATTCCTGATTTTTAATCCTTCCGACGTTCAGCTCCCGATCGAAAAAAATGTGGTAAATTTTTTAATATTTTATATTAAAAGCGTTTGGCATGTCAATAGAGAAGGCCAGCGAAATTAAATGCCGGTTGACATCAACATTAATTGTTGTATGGTTTCTGTGTAGTGGTGATGGTTGTAATAACACTTGCCATTTAAACTTCTCCTCCGCCTATCGACTCATTGTTGCATGTCCCTGCACACAACTGCTAGTCTAATATAATGATAAATCACTTCACACCATCTATCAAAATTAGATTAACATTAGATTAGAAACTAAATATGAGTATTCTATTTATTTAAATTTCATACCTTTATTTTAATAACATTATATATTCAATACTATTATTCTAATTATTTAAAATCCGTACATTTATTTAAATAACTTCATCAATCTTAACTTTTTAATATAAAGTGAACTGTCTATTTTTGAATTGATATGATATAATAAAGCTAAGAACAAAAATTAAATTCAAAATGTAGGAATTGAATGCAGGCCTTGTAAACTTAATGAGCAATTGCCAAAGGACATTGGTACATTGCATTAAAAAAAGAATAAAGAACAAATCTTTTCTGAGCTAATAAGATTGAACGACCAACTGAAATGTGTCGATCAAATTCAAAGACAAATCCTCATCCTAATTCAAAGGCAAACTAAAGGCTTGTATTGCTTGTACTTAAAAAAAAAGCACGTCAATCATTTTCAACCCTGTTTTTGTCAAACAGATCCGATTTAAAAAAAGAAAAACCCATTATAAACGGAAAGAGAAAGGGCTTTCAAATCCGCACTAAAAACCCCAGAAAAATTGTTCGTTTGGTTTCTTGCCGGGCCCGAAATTAATTTATCAAATTCTCATCTTCAGCTCGTAGATATTTCCGTTAAAAATCTGAGTAGATAGATGGATCTACGATACCCACCAGTGAATCTGACATCCAATTGTGTTAATTAACGGGGCTAGACTTCTCTTTTCACAGTGGTCGATCGTTGGATCTGAGCAAGGCCTGTAAACAGACCTTAAAAGAGAAAGCAATGTGTAGGTTTTGAGGTTGCTGCAACATTTTAGTTAATCAGGCAATTTAAAAAAAAATATTTTTTTTTGAGAAGATGGTGTTTTGGGAAGGGTATGTAAGCGATGAAGCAATGGGGGCATTGGCGCCCATTGTGGTGTATTGGATATATGCGGGGACATATCAGATGTTGCCACCGTTGGATCGCTATCGCATGCATTCTCGCAAGGAGGAGGAGCTGCGGAATTTGGTCTCTCTTCCCACTGTAATTAAGGGCGTTCTCCTGCAGCAGCTTGTTCAGGCCACAGTTGCGCTCTCTCTTTTCGCGGTTCGATCCTCATAACTTCCTTATTTTAATTCTTTTTTTCTTTAATGGAATGCATTGAAGAATTTGGCTTGTTTGAGCTGGAAAACTTAGAATTGGGCATCGGATACTGTTGTTTTCTTTCACATTGTTTAAAAAATATGCAGTGGCTGTTATTTTAGGATCCGGACCTTGGGCTTTCCGTTTAGCATGCTGGAGTGCATTGGCACTGAGCTACTAGAAGCTTTAGAGTCATTCCTTTCTTTCACATTTGAAAAAATGATTGCTAATTTATACAAATGAGGAAGGTGCCATTTTAGTTCTGCAACTCATGAGCTTCCATGTATGTGTTGGGGGTGCTCAATCGATGAGCTACATTGTCCTGTCATGACTGTTTCTCTCCTTCACATTGTTCCTTCAGGGTTGTTGCTTTCTTTCATACAGCTCCTTCGCATTGTTCTTCCACACTGCTCCTTCATAGTCATTGCTTTCTTTCACATTGTCACCACAATGCCTTTTCATGGTTATTGCTTTCTTTTACATTGCCCCCATTCTGCCCTTTCCTGGTCATTGCTCTCATTCACCGTGCACCTTCACAGTCATCTTTCACTCTCACATTGCCCCTTCTTGGCCATTGCTCTTTCGCACTGCCCCTTCATAGTCATTGCTCACTCATTGCCCCATCACGGCCATTGCTCTCTTTCACACTACCCTTGATGGTCATTGCTCACTTTCTCACCGTCTCTTCATGGTCATTGTTCTCTTTTACATTGCCTCTTCATGGTCATTGCTTTCTTTCACCTTGCCTCTTTCATGGCCATTACTTTGTCTTGCACCGTGGAAAAAAATGAGTGTTAGTTTAGAACTCTAACCTAGTACCTTCCATTTAGTGTGTTGGGCCACTTTGTCATTGAGCTACTGTCCTTGCTAGGTTCGGAGCGTGGATTATTCTTACAAGTGAGGGTGTCATTGTGGCATTCTTTTTCAAAGTCCTTTTGGACCTAAAGTTAAGATTGTAGGCAATTTATTTGAGTCTATGAGAATCAAAGATTGGACCACAAGTTGTTTGAATCTGTTTAGAGCCATTTGACTTAGTTAGTAGGGTATGCATCACTAGATTGATCTATCTAGAATGCAACACTCATGGTGCATGTAGATAGAAAAATCCCAATGGTGAGTGCAAGTGATTGACAAGGGAGGGATGTCAGGGTGGTAGAAGGGGAGGGGCGAAGGTGTGGGGGACAGGGGTGTTGGGAGGGATGTGCCTAGCTAAGTGGATGGTAATCATACAAACATAGCAAAAGGGTTCACCAAATCTAGTATTGACTAGTCTGGTTTGTTGGATTGCATCACTAGTGATTGGGATTGCATTAATCTAATATGTTTTTTATTAGGACGATCCAACAAACCTAGGACTAATTACAATGAAAACTAGAGTTAAACAAGAGGGAAATAACAACTAACATACAATGTACTAATTAAAATAGCTTGTAATTTGCAATTTAAAGTAATGAGCATGCAAATAACTAAGCTTATGGAATAAATGGATGAATTTTTCTCTTTTGTTTAGCAAGAAGCCCTCATAGCCAGGTTCAAGAGAAGCATGTGCAAAGGTGACCTACCTCGGTCAAAGCACTCCTAGCTGTTGAGATAGTTTTTGAAGGAATAAAGAGCCACCATTTGAAGTAGACTTGTAGTTGTTCCTTATATAATTCCGTGTGGGAGAGGAGGTTTAACACTAGTGTAGGAATTTG
This sequence comes from Sequoiadendron giganteum, assembly GCA_007115665.2. Classification (NCBI taxonomy): domain Eukaryota; kingdom Viridiplantae; phylum Streptophyta; class Pinopsida; order Cupressales; family Cupressaceae; genus Sequoiadendron; species Sequoiadendron giganteum. The sequence goes on from CM021101.1 coordinate 199,843,918, forward strand.
ATTGCAATCATCTAGAGATCTAATGAATGATTGTGTGAGCAAATGAGAGCAAGATGGAGCTGAATGTAGCAGTGAACAGAAGTTCCAGCAGCATTAGGTGTGGAGGAGCAAATATTTTTGGAAAAGGAAAGGGTGCTGGTCATCATATGGGCAGCAGAAAAGTAGAATTAGCTGTTTATGGCCACTGGGGAGCCCAAACAGTTGTCTTTAATGGTCAAAGATGAATCGTGTGTCCTTGAACAAAAGCTTCATAATAAGCTGTAACCTGGACCCAAAAGTTCTCACTAGTGTCTTAGAAGGGTCAAACTTTAGGAGTGACTTTGAGAGAGGTAGGCGGACGTTTGCACTAGTTGACTCACAATCATCAGGATTAATTTGGCTTTACAATGCCAATTCAAAGGATGCCGTCTTAAGCATTCAAGATGTCTAACATTGATGGGTACAGGTTCCCTACCTATTTAAAATTTTAAACTGTTTATTCTCTATTATATGTAAATTGAATCTCTCACCTATTGTCAATTAAACATGGGAAATGCACCATGCACCTTAGAACACATGGGGTGCTCTGCACATAGGTGAGTTGGTTTGCTCCAGTTTACTGCGAAGCTCACAAGGTCAAAATTTAAGCAATCTATAAGGTAAATGGAAATGCATGCCCTTGAGGGATTCCAATGGGGGTTCTTGTATTGCATATTGGTGTCTAGTATGGTCATGACCTAAGAAACCAACCTTACAAGCTCCATTGAAGGGTTTCTATCTAATACATGTATTATGTTGTGTACCAGTTTAAAGGGCATGGATACGATATTTTACAGACAAATAAAGGTTCATAGCAATTACTAACAGGAAAAGAGCTGGTTGAAAACTCTAACATTGAATCAAAGATACAATAAAGTGTATTCCTAATAGTTGTGTACATCATTGTTTGAACTCATTAGAAATTTCACATCCTAGGCTCTAGTAAGTTTTCAAACCGATGATAATATATGTGATCAACATGCTCTCTTGTGTATTATCCACATAAATTAGTCATGCCAGTGCCTTGTATTTGTCTGTCTATGTTATTGTTTGAGATAAAAATCTTGGATTTAACCGCTCCTGTATATGCAGGGCTTTGTTCCTCTATTTGTCTGTCTGTGTTTGAGAGAATAGTTCTTGTTTGCTTGCTTAATAATTCTTCTACTGCCCTGAGTTTTAATAGCATTCAACACATCATGAGACTCAAGAACAGGAAAAGAAAATTGTTGGAGAAAGGTCATCCAGATCATAGGATGAACATGAACTACAAGACTTTGCCAGGATTTACAAACGAATGATGATTTGGACTTGACATGAGTGCTGACTGGCAATGAAGCTATGTAATACTAATATTTCCTGTACAAAATCAGAATCCATCTACCACCCACAGTGACATAGAGTATTCACCACATTTAAGGAAAGGAATTAGTCTAGGAAGTTTGATGTAGATCTTTTTTAAGGGAAGAACTAAATGGTACTAGTTTTGTTCTTTGTTACTTAGCAATTCTCTTTCACATTATTGAAACGCTTAGATTCAGTTTGCCATCGATAGGATGTGTGGAAAGTTGCATTATCACATCCATACATTCTATGTTAGCAAAGTGGTATTCGCTGTGCAGCCTTTACATTTTTCAATTGAACTAGATCCAAGACAAGGAAATCCTTTGTTACCTTGTTTATCATCATGACAGAAGTACTCACTGATCCTTTACGAGATCCTAAAGATCGAAATCAGCTATTATCCCAAGATACAAATTTTGCAAATTCAAATTCATTTTCAGTTGCAGATGAAACATTGCTATTGGCAGCATAATGCCTAGAAACTCCAGTACTGATTTAAGCAATTTTGGCAACATATGAAACATTGGTCTAAGAGATTAACACATGTGCAGAAAACAAGATTAGTTGAAAGGACGTTGGTTTCTGTTTAGCAAAGATTCCACGTAAGTACACAATGATAACGTTATCAGAAACAGGTCGTTATGCTGAGAGGCCAACCTACAGTGGTGGCAAAGGGTGGAGTATAATGGCATGACTGTGTTTGCAAAAACTCAAAAACCCTACACAATTGACAAAAATAAAAGCTTAACAAAATAAATATATAAAAGCATTTGGTTGTAGTAAATAAAATAATTTTAATGAAATAGCTATTTACATTAGTAAATAAGATAGTAAATAGTTGTGCACTTTAATAAATAAAATAGTGAATACTATTTTTTGAGATAATTATATAGTTAATTATGTATTAAATAATTTGTTTCAAATTTAATTTTTCAATAAAATAAAATAAAATTTCTTTAAATAAAAATAAAGTAAATATTATTTATTTAATACATAGCTATTAAATAAAATAATAAGTTTAACTTCGGAACTTTAGTAAATAAAATAAATAAAACCGAGTAAGTGAAAATTTAGATATTTTAAATATATTTTAGTATGTAATATAAATAATTATATTTTATGTATTTTTCTATTATCTTTCATCCTCTATCATAGAGGGCTCACCTTAAATACATTAGATTAGCATAGATACATATATTTATGAATTTAATATAGTTAAGTAAAAATAGTAAGTAAAATTATTGAAATAGCTGTGTAATTTAGTAAATAGAATAGTAAATAGCTATGTACATCAATAAATAAAAAAATTGTAAGTAATATATTTTGTAAATAAAATAGCAAGTAAATACTTTTGAAATAAATATGTAGTCAAATATGTAGTAAATAATTTGTAGAGATATAAAATAACTTTTCAAACAAAATAAATATGTATTTCTGCTAGCCTAATGTATTTAATGTGAGCCCTCTATAGTCAAATAAAATAGTTTTAATTATTAAATAAAATAATAAGTAATACTATTAAAATAGTTATGTAGATAAGATATTTTATATAAATAAATTATATAAAATAATATGTGAATAAGGACATATGTTCAAATCAGGTGTGTAGGATATAAAAGAAAATAACTAAAATTGTAGAAGCAAGACCCATATGTTTTTTTAGACTCCTTTGAGTGTCGTTTAGTCAAAACCTCAAATCAATCTTATACGAAGGGGTTGTGATTTCTCCATTTGAACTCCTCAAAAGGTAACCTCTGTATTGGAACCCATTTTTGCTCCAGTATTTTTTTGTTTTGCAAAAACCCTTGAAGTGAAGAGCAGACCACTCTTTTGTGACTGATTTGATTGTAGTGAGATTATCTCACAGGTGGGCCTTCAAAATCCACATATTGCAACCGAGATCTCATGGAAGATTGCAAGTTTAGAGCATATGGTAATGGATTAGAGAGATCCACATATAGGCAGAAGTCAAAAATCAAATCTAAACATACAAAACCTTCCAGCTTTGCAGCTAACAATATGATCATTTTGCCTAGTGAACATACAAGAGGAAGATTGTGAAACCAAGTCCAAAAGGGGACTTTAGTGAATTGGAACTGATTAGAATAAAAAAAATGTTTGCTAAGGACTTAGTATTAGTCCAGATTTGCCATGAAATCAAGTTCCATTGTTCCAAACATAATCATGGTCAAAAGCTGAAGAACGTTGATGAGAAAGAAACCCTTTGAGAGAAGGGAGATAGAGTATTGTTTTGTCTCAGGCTAGACCAGTTCCATCCAACTACTATCCTAAATAGCTCTTTGAAAGTAAAAATTAAGTTTAAAATGTAGATAAAACTAGCATAGATATCTTAAATACATATATTTATAAGATGCCAAGAGATATTGGTTTAGACGTCAGTCTAACCTCTGACATAAATTTGATATAGGCACCTTGAGACGGATATCTCTAAGCTTCTTTTAGATAGATGTATTTAAAATATCTATGCTAGTGTCATAAAACATTGGGATGACTAGAAGCAAAGAATTGGAGAAAGACACATCTCTGGACTTATATGTGGCTAACATAGGCAAGCGAAATGCTAGTTATCAAATAGTCTCACAAGCTATGTTTCAATCATTAATGTATGAGTTTGCTACAGTTAATGCTTCTTCTAGTTGCAGTGTTGATTGGTTGGACAAAAAAGAACTACTTATGACAGGAGTAGTTCAAAACCATAAATACTTTTACTACCTCTGCATAAAGTAGCTATATGCCGATGTGGGCTGGTGTTGGTTATATCTATGAAACATCATATCAGAATTTCTCATTCAGTGCTCTGCTAGCTTGTTCACTATATTGATGTCATATCAGTCCATGGAGTAAATCTGACAAATTTGTTTGTCAATATCAGAGCAAATTTTTATGGTTTCACTTAAAAGAATAGAGCAATCCATGTGGAGTAGATCATGTAAGGTTAACAAGTTATCAAGTGATCCATATTGGATCTGGAAAATGTATGAGAAATGGAAACTTGAACAGTAAATTGCATTCAGGTATATATATCGGCTAAAAAACAGAAACTAATAGAAAAATGTAGGGTGAGACCACAATCAGAGTAGTGACCTGGTTGGATCTGCGATGGTGTAAGTGTCCACTGATTGTGAGTGCTTCAGATGCAAAATATGATCCATACAGTTGCCGTTTCAACTTCTCGTGTGTGTGGGAATTCTTCTAGGGCACAGGAGAACCTGCTGTTCACATAAATCTATTAAAGGGGATTGTAATTTGATTTGAGAGTATGCTTTTGGAGATTGAGAGAAAGGGAGAAATATAGTAGGGTTCATTTGTTCATAAGGAGATAAATAGAAGTAGAGGGCAGAGACCCAAGATAACAAAGAAGGTAGCAAGGCCATTGCTGCTACTCTAAAAGCTGATTCGCCTCTACATTTGGGGATTTTCAGGATAAAATTTTGTGTTTTTGTGAGTTGTTGTAGGTTTCATGTCTATTTTCACAATAGTCTCTTCTCTTAAAAAGTAAACCTCATTTGCATTAGCAAGTAGTAATTATTTAAAAACTATGTTACCCCAAGTTTCTAGGATGGGGACAGGGGGACGCATTTTGGGGTCACTGATTTTTATTTTTGGGTCATTTTTGGGGATGGCAAGGGACGACAAAAGGGACTGCTATATAAAAATTAGGAAAAATTTAAAACATATAGGGAAATTTTAAATATTCATATGATAACATTGATAAAGAATTCATACATACATTATAGAACCTTAATACATAACATTTGTGTTAAATTGAGAGTTTAAATGAGAGTCAAAGTCAAACAAATTAGCAATCTGGTTACTTTATATTCGTCATACCTAGTAAAGTGATGCTCAAAGTTGACAGATATTTTCTCAAACAATTGTTGTAATGCGCTTTGTGTAATTATCATTGGGTGAAATACAAACAAATTCCAGTATGGGATATTCCGGTGGGTATAAAATTACAATCAGATCAAATCCCATTCACATTCAGATTTATATACTTGGTTTTAATGTTTGTCCAAGTTTTCCAAGGCACCCAGCTGTAGCTTACAGTGTAGAGAGAGGTGGAAATTATTCGCAGACTTGTAGCTTCATATCAGCAATCCCAACAGTTTTAAGAGCAGTATTAGTTCAGGTTTCAGATCGAATTTCTATTGGTTAACCAATAGATCCATACAGCTGCTTAAGGGTGGATTCGTTGCATATAAAGGGAGTAATATTGCTGTACCAAAAGTTGACTGCCATAGGAACCTTCAGTTCAGTTTGGGATCAAAATATTATAGCTGTTAAAATAGTATAGACTGCTGCATATAGGTTCTTAGTACATTTTCAGCCTATATCCAGTGGTAAACCATAGGTTGGTATTGTAAGTTCATTTGCTACAGAAAATTATTTTAATACTCTTTGAAATGTTGATATTAAAAATAAGTCAATCATTCATCTTCATAAACACTTTTTTTTATTTAAAAATCACGTTGGAAAAGAGGGATGGCCGACTGTCCCCAAGATGGTCAGAGGACGTCAAAGACGTCTCTGGCCATATTGGGGATGGCCGACTGTCCCCTCTGCAGCTCATTGTTGTCTTGGAGTTTTTGAGGCATTTCCAACATTTTTGAAAATTTTAGGGATGGCTCGAGGATGTCCCCGATGTATTCCCTCGTCCTCGATGACGTCCTCGACGTGTCCCCCCGTCCTTGGGATGTCTAGGAAATGGGGATTGTCAAAAAGGGTCGGGAACATGTCCTTGAGTTACCCCATTTTTGAAAATATAATTAATGTTCATAATTGCATGTTTACAAAAAGGAGACGAAAGCTCCTTATAAAGAAATTTACAAGATGATGTTTCTTTTTTCGTTAACTATAGAAAACTAAAGCTAAAAAATTGAAAGATGCTAAAACGACTAAAGTGTAAACGAAAGTTACTAAAAGCTAACTAAGATATCTAAAAGTAAACAGACGACTAACTAAAGCTAAGATGACCATTAATATTACACTTAACATTTTAATACCCTCCCTTAATGGTCATCGTACAAACATAAACTTAGTCTACCCAAATTCTTTTGGAAACATATCATCGGTGGCTGATAACTAGAGAAGCATAACCGCCTCATGATTACAGATCCTTTCCCACAGAACAATCAAATCAAGACACCAGCTGAGCTTCCTTTGCTTCCAAGGTATTATAACTTTTCCCATTGAAACTCTGCGTACTTTCCAACATGATGTTGGTCAAAGCAGCCATCCCTCCCGTTTTCCAAAAACTCAAAAAACGAGGTAAAGTTGTGATCAACTGGCACAAACTCTAGACAATCAGCTGGCACAACTCATGAACTGTAAGATTTCTTAGAAAAACTTTCGAAAACTCTGAAAAAGTAAAAAATCCTTAAAAAACTGCCCAATTTTTAAATTTTTTTTCTTTCAAAAACTCTTGTACAAAAAACTCTTTGCAGAAATTTTTATTTTTTCCAAAAAAATTCTGTCAAAACTGGCTCAAAAATCAACCCTTTAGGCTGCCATGAAATCACGATTTTTATCAAAATCACCCAGAAACAATAAAGAACACGATTTTACAAAATCGTCCAAAAAACAGTCACCAAACCCTCAAATTTTCACAAACAGCAAACTGCCCACAAACAGCAGACGCCCACACCAAAAAAAAACTTAAGCCATGATTTAGAAAGATCCGCCCAAAAAATCTTTAGAAAATCCCATCCAGAAATCTCAGCAAGAAACTTCATGAAAATCCACAGGAACAAATCCATGAAAAGCTTCTGCAAATTCTCCTTCAAAAAAACTTTTAAAAATTTCTTCGATTTTTATTTAAAAAAAAAAAATCGGCAAAAAAAAAAATCTAAGAAATTTTTCTAAACCTAATAAGGTTCGAGCTTGAGCTTTGATACCATGAAAGGATAATTAATATTCATAATTGCATGTTTACAAAAGAAGACGAAAGTTCCTTATAAAGAAATTTACAAGATGATGTTTCTAAAAAGAAACAATCGTTAACTAAAGCTAACTAGAGCAAAAAGTAGAAAGATGCTAAAACAAATGAAAGTGTAAACAAAAGTTACTAAGTGTTAACTAAGTTAATTGACGACCAACTAAAGCTAAGATGACCATTAATATTACATTTAATAAATATTTTAATAATTTTAAAATAATTTAGTTATTCTTTAATTTTATTAGAATAGTTTATAGATTAAATTTGGTATCAGAGTGGTTTGATTATTGTGGGCTTGTGTGTAATATCCCATTTGGAAAATTTTGTATATATCAAATCAAGTTTAATTTTTTAATTTCTATACAATAATATCTACACTAGAAACTATACTTTTTCCAATTGGTATTTCTGATAATCGAATTTGCACAACTAAATATTTCTTTTAAAGATAGCAATCGGATTTGCTGATAGACAGCAAATGTTATTGACTTGAAATTTTAATGATGTCTACTAGAATATCAGTCAACTTAGCACAATGGTGATTTCCATGTGAAATCACTCTTGAGAAATTGTGGGTTTCCATCTTTCAATTCCTGCCATGAGGGGTTTCATCCTCAGGTTAAATGAACTGCAGTTCCATGCTCCAAAGGAGTAAATAATCAGATAATAAAAGATGTATTCTTTGTATGGTGGTTACTTCTCCTTGTTTGGTGTCTCTCATAAATCTTTTTCCTTCAATAGTCATGATTCTTCACATGTCCCTTGACTTTTGATAAAATTAAACTTTAATTTTATATTCCATAATTATATTGTATTTTTTGATATTTTAATTTATTATTATAATCCCATTTTGAAAAGGGGACATTACATTGTGAAGGCTTTTGTATTGTAGTTTCAACAAGAGCTCAAAAGGCAGCCATGGAAGAGTTAAATACAAGAGTGATTGCACTTGAAGGGCACATGAAGGACATTGTGGAAAATCAACAATGGTTAAGGCAACGACTAGATTGTTTGGTTTTGCAACAAGGTAAAATGTTGCAAGAACAAGCTTTTATAAGTGATTTAGTAAAAGCACCTGCCAAAAAAATTGGTTTTTTTTGAGGAAAATGACATTAAAGAAAAAGATTTCTTGAAAGAATCAAATGAGGATGAAGGAAAGATTGTAATCCCATTTAAAGTAGAGACAAAAGTAGAAATTAAACCTTGTGATGGACAAATAATTGCAGAATTTTTGGATGTATGGATTAAACAACTTGAAGCATATTTTAGTGTATATAAAATAAGTGGAGCACAAAGAATTAACTCTTCATGCCTTAAAATGGAGGGTCATGCTCCTGTATGATGGAAGAAATATGTTGCTAATTGTGAAAGAGGAACAAGCCTATTGTTAACAAATGGGAAGAATTTAAGGAATAAATCCATAAAAAACCTATCCCATAGGACATAAGTTGGATCAAAAGATTAAATGGACGTACTACAAATAACAAGTGGTCAAAGTGTGCAAGATTACAATACATAATTTTGTTAGCAAGCCATAACAAATGGTATGGACTTAGATGAGGAAGACTTGCTAACGAAGTATCTCAGTAGGCCCTATTTCTACATTCAAAGGAGGGTAGTCACTAACAATCCAAACGACTTGGATGAGACATGTGTTCAAGCTTACTACATGGAGGGGGAAGAGGAGGTATGAAGGTGAGTCTTCTAAATACAAAGGTAGAAATAAGGGTAATTGAAAATCAAAGTAAACCAATACTATTGTGCAAAAAGAGGATAGAAAAGGACACAAAGAATCATTGTAGTCATTGTAAGATAGATGGACATGTAAATTCAAAATGTTGGATGCTTCATCTTGACCCACATCCTAAAAATAAGAATAAAGGAAAAGAAAAGACGAAACACATCCACATCCATGCCCATTGGGATGGGTGAAAAGGGGTGTAGAGATATAACAAAAAAGGTGCATGGTTAAATTTGGTGTTAACACATACTACATAGATTAGATTGAAGCATATGTAATTCCTCTTGATGCTTTTGATATTGTTGTTGGTAGTCCTTATCAGCAATCACTAGTGGAGACCAATGAGGTCAAGAGGCACCTTCAGGAGCTACTGGAGCAAGGGTTTATTTGTCCTAGCACTTTACCTCGTGGGTTGCCTATAATGATGGTGCAAAAAAAAGATGGTTTTTGGAGAATGTATATTGATTATAGAACTCTTAATAAAGTCACCATTGAGAATAGGTATCTTCTTTCAAGGGTAGATGATTCACTAGACCAATTATAACATGCTAAGTATTTTACTAAGTTGGATATTAAGTCTAGTTATCATCAGGTGCAAATGAAAGAAGACACTTGAAAGATTTCTTTCGAAACAAAACATGGCCTTTATGAATGGTTAGTACTTCCGTCTGGTTTGAGTAATGTGCTTGCAACTTTTATGAGAATGTCAAATGATATTTAAAGGAATTTCACAAATAGTTTTGTGACAATCTATCTAGATTATATCCTTATTTTTAGTACAACTTGGGAAGAACATCTTGATTATATTAAACAGCTTTGGTTGTTTAAAAGAAAAACAACTACTATGCAATCTAAAAAATGTGTGTTTGCAGAAGAACCATTGGTTTATTTAGAGCATGTTGAGAAGATTGTGCTTTTCTTTAGCTTTGTATTCAGCATTTTCCATAATGTAGACCAATAGTTACCAACCAACCTTGTGTCTGTCTGAAATTATGGACTTAGGAAGCTTAGAGTGCAACCATATATTATTGGTTAAGATATTCTACAACTCAAGACAATTTATGTGATACTAATCCAGTAATATAATATAGTTCAAGATAATTTATGGATTAGAATTTAGAAGTCAGAAGCTTTTTTCTGGATAGCAGCCCAAAAGAAAATCCTCATGTATGATGTGCTTTAGCATAACGGATTTACACAAACATCACAATGTCTGCTGTTTTCTTAGGCATCAGAAATGAAAGATCAATTCTTCATCTGTAGCCCATTCATTTACCAGGTTTAGCAGAAAACATGTGTATAAATCAAAGCCTACAATTACTGCTACACTGCTATGCATGGTTACCAAGTTCAAAACATTGGATTTATTTGGTAGGCCAAAAAAAATCAGAAATCTGGAAATTTCGAAAAATTTCAGTAAAATTTCTCCTGGAATTGAAAAATACATACCTGACAAATCTGGTTGGTCCAAAAAATCCATATCTGTCTGTATTGAGACAGATACGGCCGAATTTGGTAACAATGCTGCTTAGCAAAATTAGCAGATATTCTATTTTAATTATTCTAGCATTTAGTTTTACTGTATGAGCAATTTGTAATAAGAGAAACTATGGTGACTTCCATTTTGGCTGAAGTCTAGATCAGCTTTTAATGTACAGTTTTCCTCTGGTAGAACAGAGAAACCATCACAAACATCCAATTGAGAGAATTACATCAATTTCAATAATCCATTCTTGTCAACCAAAATGGAAAATAAGGCTATGTTTAGATATGGGTACTTCCAGTCACTTACTATTTCTCAACTTTGATGTTGCTAATAAATTTAATCATGAACAAGCTGGTGGCAGGGGGCATTGTTTGAAATTTGAGTGGTCGTGAAATCCTCATCTACACAAATAGTTATGGAGAAACTATGATTAGTGGCAGATTTTGAAGCATTTACAGTAGGGAAAAAACAGCTATTTTTGAAGGAATCAAGCACATCACTTTTTAAGCAAAATCAATTGTTGTACTTCATGCGTTGGTTACTATAGAGACATACAAAATTGACTGGAGGATAAGACAATTTGTGACATAAGTTAAGTACTTACATGTTCAATTTTAAGACCTTTCATAGATCCATACATGTTGAAAGCTAAAGGGGCAGAAGATATTTTTGCAAAACTAGGAGTATAAATCTCATGAGCAATCTTGCTATTAGTAGGTGAGTGTATTTCCACAAATTTTCTGTAACTCATTATTTTGGTAAATTGTATGACAAGATGGAGGAATTGACGAGGAATTAATCCAACTTGTCAGGGTTATTTTGCATCAATGCTACTTATGCAAAATGGTGGATTAAATACCAATTTTTCCATATCATCACCAAGCTTGGTAATAGCATGCCTGCAATTCAGCTGACCTCCTGCAACTACATGCAGAGGAAAGACTTCAAGTCCACGCCCTGTACCCTTCACAATGTTAGACAACAGCAATCCAGTTCTACCTGGGAATTTGTAAGGATCCCAAAAACACTAAGGTTGCGAATGGTATATACATACGAGCACATGAAGCCATTGCAAGGTATGGAAAGAGGAAAACATGTTCAAGTTCTAGATACACGAAGATCATAGCTTAGGAATCAGAAAATGGTGGTATCAGAAAAGTGCATTATAATGTCTGACAGGACAAGAAGCTATGCTGCAAGTTTGGGTTTGGTGTTTCACTAATTTCCCCCCCAGGTTTAGTATGGCTGAGTTTGGCCATATTATATATATCAGATTACAAGACTCTACGAATTGCCTAGATGCAGTGAGTCTCAAGACAGGTGAATGTAAGCAAGTCCAGGACATCCAGGACCTAAGAAACTGGCGAGTCTTGACCAAGTCAAGTGTGAAAATCAGAAAAAAAATGAATGAAAAATAAAAAATACTCAACTAACACTCTATGGCAGCAAATATAGTTAGGGCTTAATTACTGTTCCATGGATTTGACATTGGCATCTTTTGAAGGGTTTGGAGAACACTTGGAGCTTGGTTAAAAGTGATAAAATTATGAAAAATAGCATGTGCCATGAAGGTTTGTCTGGTCACAAAGGTTTTAGTTTGGGCTTGGTGGCAAATGCTCTACCCCTTGACCTTGCCTTTTCACTAGGTGTGCTGCCTCTCAACCTCGCCAGGGGCTAGCCCCCCGACCTTTGTTCCAGTTTTGAAAAGCAAAAATAAAAATAATTTTGGGCCATGCCAGATGGGAAAACAAGAATTTTTAAATTCTTTCTACTTTTTCCCAATTAAGTCCCAAGTTATTGAATTACATTTATACTTTTGGTTTGCTTAGTCAATCCCTATCGTAAGTAATGCTCCTATGGTTGTAGCAGCATTTGCAGACTTGTTTGAGATACAAGAGTAGGACTCCATGTTGAGTTAGTGATGTTGGGTTGAATGATACAATGCCCACTCTACCATAGTTCATGACTACATGTGAATTTTTTTTTGATGCCATGGATATCATATTCCATGAGTCTTTACACCTAAAAGTTTTAAACACTTTGAGAATATTTAAATATTTTAAAATGTTGTTTCCTTCAACTTAAATCTGCTTTTGTACTCTTTTGATCAATGTATACTTCTGTACATGATCAAAGTAGCTTCTAATTGATAAGTTTATTATGTCTTCAAAGTTGATACATTGAAGGGTGCAAATTTAAACTATAAAAGCTTTAAATCCTTAAAAAATTTCTATATAAAAATGATATTTCAATTTGCTGAGTTTATGCCGAATCTGTGGGCTGAGGCCAAGTCTGAGTCAAAAATCAACTTGCCAAGTCTAAGCGAAGTCCAAGTCTTGTAACTATGATATATATAAATAAGCATAATTTACACAAAATTTACACAGTTGAATACAGAATTGAGAACACAGCTGATCATTGATAATGCAATGTTACCTATCAAATCATAAATGTTAAAGATAAATCAATATGGTTTATAATATATAATAATATATTATAGTAGCATTACTTGGGATTGAATTGGCAAACAAAAAGTATAAATGGAATTGAATTACCTAGGATTTTATTGGAAAATCTCAGGGAAAAAATGCTGTTTTTCCATTCAATGCAGCCCAAAGCAATTTTTGTTTTTTGCTTTTTAAAAGTAAGGCAGGCTCTGTGGATGCTAGCCCCAAGCAGAGCAAGGGGTGGAGCTCCTTGTGGGATCCAGCGGCAGTACCTCAGGCATGTTCAATGGAGTCCATGCCATCAAGCCCAAATTAAGGCCTTCAAGTTCACAAGATTTGCATGGCTCATGTTATTTTTCATAAATTTACTACTTTTAACCAAGCTCCAAATTCTTCAAAAAATGTATTTTAAATTTTTATGTTTGATTTTAAATTCCTGTTTTTTATTTGGGCTCGCTCTAGGGAATGGCCCTGGCTTGGCCATTTGTCCCTTATACGCACCCAGAGAATGGTCAGGCCCAGGTCCAGATCTGTACCAGGATTAGAACTCAGCCTGGACCAGTTTGGGTTGGTCAGGCTCCTTTGAACACGGCATCACATGTGAGAAGTTGCTTATAACTTATAAGACCAGCAGAAAAAGCATGATGAACGAGATGAACAGGGTTTCAGGATTCAACAGCTGAAGAAGTGTGCAACATCTCTGCTAAGTCGCAATGAATAGTGTTCTTTTTTACAATAATGAATATAAATTTGAAGTGATTAACATTGTTACGAGGGTTAGTTATGGTGTTCTTGAATATGAAATGCTAAATGCTGTTACTGATATTCATCTGATGCCATGGGATGCTTCAATATGACATATGCTTCTGGTAGAAGGTAATTTTGTAAATCTGATAAATTTAAAATTGGAATATAGGAACTTTGCAAGTGTCAACTGAAAGGTCTAGAAAATATCAAAATACTTAAATAGTATCAGTACATTAGCCTTTTAAATTAGTACGTTTTACATTACCTGACCTGTTGAGTTCCAGTTGAAGTCAGCTTGGCTCGGCAATGCACTGGAGTATTTGGGAAAAACCTTGCTTGTCAGTTGCAACACTTAGTAACAGCCCATTATGAAAAAATACTTAAAAATGTCTCAGTATTGAATATTTTATGCATACTGGAGGATGGTTAGCTTTTTTAAAGTGGCAAGTTTAGCTTCTGGCTTGTCAAGCCATTCCCAAATCCGAGTAACATGGGTTTAGCTTTTGACACCTATCTCTATATTAAAAACCAAACTAACCAAATCTCTTATACCGCCCTATTTTTTTTAATTGTTCTTAAATCTATTTGCTACTCTAATTAAAACAGGCTGGCTTTATAGATGTTTCAAATCAGATGCCCATAAAGTATTGACTTTATTAATCATTATTTTGGACAACATTGGAAGAATAGATGTGTGTCGAATCGAAACTGGTTCCTGTACTTTTTAAATATCTGTGTTCAATTATCCCATATCAAACATGATACAAGAACTTCAGGCACTTAATATGAATACATGTTGCCTAAATGTGAAAATCAGAAGTGAACTCTAAACAATACCGATTTCTTGAATTTTTCTATGATAGGCCTTTTTATGTTAAGCTCTTTTCTAGAATTGATCTAAGTGACAGGAAAAAAAACAGGAACTTTAGTTTTATGAGGTTTGCTTCCTGACAATGCTTTTATTGTTTAACAGATGACATCAAAGGTGGGTCTAACAGGAAAGTCAGCACAACCATCATTCCTGGTTCAAATTTTTCAGGTACTAATTGGAATGGTGGTCATGGACACTTGGCAGTATTTTGTGCACCGGTACATGCATCACAACAAATTTCTGTATCGTCATGTGCACTCACAACATCACAAGCTAGTAGTGCCTTATGCCATTGGTGCCTTGTACAATCATCCACTTGAAGGTCTTCTGCTTGATACTCTAGGTGGTGCAATCTCATATCTTGTGTCAGGGATGACAGCACGGACTGCCGTGTTGTTTTTTTCCTTTGCAGTAGTTAAAACTGTTGATGATCACTGTGGACTTTGGTTGCCTGGCAATATTCTCCATATATTATTTCATAATAATACTGCTTATCATGATATCCATCATCAGCTTCATGGGACCAAGTATAATTATTCCCAGCCCTTTTTCATAATGTGGGATAAGCTTCTTGGCACCCATATGCCATACACACTTGAGAGGCGACTGGATGGAGGTTTTGAAGCAAGACCTCTTAAAGACTGATGCATGTGATCTGCTGTAAAATGTTTCTCGGAGCATAACAAGATGATGGTGGGTATTTTGGTGCTATCTGGGGTTCGTATGCTGAGTATTTGAGATGTAACTTGTATTCTTCTTAGATTGAAGGCAAGTCATCAGGGGAATACACTGTAGCCTTTAGCTTTACTTGCCTTCCAAATGTTAGGAAAAATACTATGAGTGAGAAGTTACCCACGTTCAGTTTTATAGCCTGCTTGTCAGTGTATCACTGTTGTAGGCACGGTTTCAGATTCTTTGGGAAAATGCAGTGTATTATGGTGTTTTTTCATATCGTGTGCTAGTTCACAATGGGCATTATTTTTGAATTTTTCATTCCCTATTAACATTATAGTTGGATTGCAGTTGACCATCATTAACATAAGTAGACTGTGTATAAGTATTGGCTATATTTATGTGATGGCTAGAAAATCAATGTACAAACTTTTTCCTCAAATTAAGAACAAATCTTATTGGATTTATTTTTGATTACCATCGGGCACAGGATTTCATCTGCAGCTCAGGTCTTAGTCAAATAATTCTTTGCTTCCCTCTCCTGTTTACTTTGTGAGCATAATAGAGGAAGAGGACAGGAAGGGACTAAAATGATGTCAAAAGATCATGTTTTATATGTGGGCTTGTAATATGAGATAAATCTTGTACTTTCATGTTCTGTCAGAAAGTCTGGTGACAAAAATATTTTATTTGCATTACCACTGTGGAAATATTCAAAGAGGCCAATGGCATTCCGGTCTCAAGTCTTTTTTATATATATTGTTTAATAATCTTTCAAGAAATCATCTTATATTACTTTTAAAACATTCAATCACATCAATCTAACAACAGGGGTACAAGGAAAGTCTCTTCCTAAGAGAGAGCTATGAATGCTAACATCTGGGCTTCTCAATGTTTCTTGCTCTTGTAGCTTCTTTTTAGTTCAAAAATGTAGTTATGGAGTGCGCCAGGATTCTCCCTGAATTTGCCTGCCCTTGTAGTAAAATAGAGTATTAATTTAATATTCTTTCCCATAAGCATTGCTATGTCTACATAATGAACTGTATTGCGATTTGGAACTGAATAATTTTCCTAATGATGTTTTGATTTTTTTTTATACATTTTGGAAAAATTGCAAATGCAGCTTATTTGCCATTCTTCAAAGCATGATATTGCTATCAGGATTCAACGCTGTAGTTTTCAAGTCAAACTCATTGACCCATGTAACATGAGTAGTGGTTCACAAGAACCCATCACTCATGATAATGAATGGTCCACTTAGCACTCATTGCATCAAGGTGATGCTCACAGAGGTGAAGCACTGGGCCGTCCTGGGAGGTCACCCATCCCAGTACTGCACGGTTGAATCCTGATAGCAATATCATAATTTGACACGCTGTGGAAAATACCTCCTACTTATCATTCTCCAAAGCATTTTTTTATTTTCTAATGTATTCACTATTGTATCAAAATACATTTATAGTGCATCTATGAGGCATGTGTATATGCTTTGGCATACTAGGAACACTTATTGGCATCTTTTGTGGAGAAGATATCCTCAATTGCCAAGAAAATTGAAGATGCCAATAAGTTTTCATATTTGAGGCCTTAAATCTAAACACAATGTCACCATTTTTTATTTCAGTTATCATGTCTGGTATTTTGTTGAGTTACTCACCTGACTGTCAACATATATTTAGAGCAAATCTTTGAGGCATGCATATGTGCTTGTGCATCTTAGTAACACTTGGCATCTTCGGTGGAGAATATACTCTCAATTGCCAAGAACTTAAGAAGTCAAAGATGTATGTTATAAGTTTCTACAATATTCAAGCCTTTGTTCCAAACACAATGTCACCAGTTTTTGTTTCAGTTGTCATGACAGGTTTTTTGCCTGGTTATTCCTTGGATGTTGTATTGTTATTGAACCTACAGGGGTAATTTATTTGATATTCAACATTTAAAATTTTAAAGAGATAGGTGGAGGATTACTAGTACTTGAAACATATACACTATTAGAGCTGCCTTGCATACATGCATACATGCTCCCAATAACATGCATTATAGAGAAAATGCTTGCGTAATTTTCTACTTCTCGTGCTCTCTTCTAGGCATTACCTGAGACATTATTACCCATTGTAAATGTCAATTACTATTTTCCGAGGTTAAGGTGGGTTCTGTAAACTGATACATCTTAAAATTATTTTCATAATGGGAGTTCGAAATCCCTCTCTTGACAGTGCTACTGGGGTTCTTACAATAGGTTATGGTTATATAAAACCAAGGTACCAAGCCATTCAAGATGCCTGCTACCCAGCCCAATGACGCTATTGCCAGTGCTTTGGACATTATAGAACATTCATTTGATTGTAGCGGCTGTCTATGCCACATGTAAATTTTATTGTTGTTTGCAGTCTTTGGGCAAGGGAACGTAGAGCATGTTCTGTGATTATTTTGTATTTCGTGTGCCTATCTTAATCCTCAAATTAAATAACATAGGTCAGAAAACGAGTATACTCACGTTAGTGCTTCCTGACTTTGGAGGTAACCATGGCACCATGAGTGGTTTTTTCAGAACCTCATTTAATATTTTCCATAGTGGTATAACTGAATCAATGCGGTAAGAAAACTAATTAAATGATTGCACGATCATATTACTTAACACCTGAAGTGACTCAACAGATGATTTGAATAACACCAAGAAATAAAGTGATTTTAAAAAAGCTTGAAATTGAGAAGTTTTTCACTGTCTTGATTTTCGGAGTCATAGTGTCTGTACATGTCATGGTCATTTGTATTCATATTGCTGCCTCATTGACGATTGTATATAGTGAGGTTGTTTAAATCAACCTGGTATTGTGCAATGCAACTGTCTTTGAACTACACTATCTAACCCACGCTTTTAGCTGTTGAGTGTGTCCCTTTTCCATTGGGTGTTTGAAGCAGTTAAAATAATGGATTGGACCTGAGTTTCTTGGTTGGTTGTTTGTTTCATATTGATTTGCCCGCTTCTCTACTTTAAGCACTGTTAATGTTGGAAGTATTTTTCCCCTTGCTAAATTCTATCGTGTTACTAAGGTACCAGAAGCACAAAGTGTTCTACGTTCATACTAACTTCAAATATGGATTGTGATTCAAGAATCTTTTCATAATAATGATCGTGGTTCAAGCCAAGCTAGAGATGCTCTTAATGCTAAAGCAGACTGAAGTGTATCACACCTGAACAAGGTTAAGTGCATACCCCAAGCGAATTTGGGATGGTAAAATCATGTTGGGTGTGACTTTTAAAGTCATAAGAAGCCAAATTTGAGTATGATGATGAGTTCAATGACATTGAAAAAACTTGCTGATTAGATGATTAATTAATTAAAAAATATTTTTATCATCAAAGTAATTGAATTAGTCTAATAGTTTTAATGCCGGGTTGGCTTAAAAACTTGAATCCAATTTATTATTTAAAAGGGAAAATAATATTTTAGTTTAATTAGGCAAATAAATATAATTAAGTATAAATTGAACTAAGGATACAATGTTGGGTGTATATGGAGTGGAATGAAATCAATCAAATCATACAATATCGAATAGTAGGCACAATCATGTCATAAATAATAATTTTATTGAGGATAGAGAATATTTAGCTCTATGATTTCGGATTGGATGAACACAATAGTATACGTGGATTAGAATAAGAACTCTCTTCTTTTTTTTTTGGCTTTTTGTTTGTGTTGGATTGATATTGCTATTTTGGATCAGTTGTGTGGCTACAACCTTGCTATGTAGCCGCAAACTTGATCTTTGTTGACTTTTGGATTCTAACTTGTGAATTTTACAACGAATAAATTTCTAGGTAGTGATTATTCCATTCTCGGTTTTTTTCTTTTGAGTTAGTGAAATATTTTAATAGACAACAAGCTTCAAACACATACATGAATTCTAGAATGATTGCTAGGTGATTCATATGTTAGGATGAGTATGATTAAATATGCTACATTCCTTGCTTGATTTGAGTGTAGGTGCAAATGATTTTGTGGTAATAATCAATGATTGTGTAAATGAGTGCAAATTGATGTCTTTTTCTACATGAACATAACACCAAATTGTAAAGATTTGTGCAAAATGGGCTTGGGACCAAAGTGTACCATGGGGTTAGTTCGCTAAATGCTTGATTTTGATTTTGCATTTAAAAGGATTAAGATTTCAGTTGCAAAGACAACCTCATACTTGTAGACTCAATTTGGGTCAAACAACCAAGTTGGATGTGTTTGATAGGATTGGATGTTAGATCATGATTGATTAATGAACTTTTTTTGATAGATTAGCCAATTGGATTTGGATTGCATGTGCATAAGCATAAGGATATGTGATAATAATAGGGTTAGGTTCACATAAGGCTAGGTATGTGGGTCCAATTATGCACAAAAACATGCTATTTGTAGCTATATAATGTAGTAAGACATTACCTCAAATTAGGAACAAACTAAATGAGAAATGCATCAACGATGCATTTCTCATTATTACATTTTGCCCCCACTTTGAGGTGCATGTGAATCTCTATATATGAATCATGCATCTTTAAGTATGCAGCATTTTGAAACACATAAATTAAGTGCAACAAGCATACAAACTTGTGGTCCACAAAGCATAAGGATTCTCCTTCCATGTTCTTTTCTTTCAAATATGTTCTCCCATGAATTCTTACAAGACAAGTAATAGAAGATTCCATGAGTACCTTTTGACTTGCAAGATAGATTGAATGTAAAATGAGAAGATTATGATAATGTATGGCCCCCTTTAATTGCCTCCCATAGGTGTAATTGGTTGAAGGAATATCTTGTTAGATGTATCAATAATAAACCTTACTATATAAGAATAGATTCACAATATAATATTTTGTGAGATAATCATAATCATAATCATAATCACGTGATAAATAAATGATGGATGATAAGCATGCAAGTACATATAGTCATCCAAACATGAAATTATAGCAATCACAACTAGAATAGTACATAGTGAGAAGCATACTAATATACTAGAGATGGAATCTAAGATAAAATCATTGCCCTCAACAATAAAAAAATAATGGTGAAGTGGCTCTAAATGGCCAAAAATACATGCAAAAGAATAATAAATGGGTCTAATTTGGCATCTATGAGCACACACAAATAAGGTAGGATAAGTAGGATCAAGATAGAGGTGATGTGGTCCTTTACGACCAAGAACACCCATGAAAGTACTATAAATGAACCTAATGTGGCATCCACGAGCACAAGCACATGTATGGTAGGATCAATGTATGATGGATAAGATCAAGTGGCATGAAGCTCGATAGCACAACAAATCCCTAGGTGTAGCAAGTGTGATCATAAGATAAGTGATATAAATCTAGATAATCAAGCATGGAAATAGAGTTCAATATGATAAGGGGGAAGCATGACTCCATTAGTGTAGGATCAACACAATAGAGCATGGCAATATATATGATCAAGAAAGTGCATTGTATAGGATCAAGATATGTGGTATCACAATTTAAGATCAATGTAAATAAGACCATTCATAAGATATAATAATGTAAGATCCATAGATAAGTGGGAAACATTATAATGCTCCCTAATACAATGATTACTAATAAATGCTTAAATTAGGATATAGTCATATACGATCAAGTAAGAATAATATTAGTAATGTAAGATCATGTAGTCATAAGATAAGGATCATGTACCAATGTAGCAATGCAAGATCATGTAGTCATAGGATCATCCTATGAGTGCTCTATGATGTAGTAAGATGTAGTAACATGAGATCAAAATAATAATGCTATATAGTAGCAATATATGCTAATAATAGTAGAGCATAGAAACTTATAATGAATAGATGTAAGCCCTGTGTGTGCTAAAGAAAATTCTAGTGCCCTCCAAGTGGTAGAATATCTCAATAAAGTTCATATGAGGATGTGAGGCTCAAAAAGATGTAAAATAGTGAAGGATTAGCCTTGTGTGTTTTGGTACTCAGTAGTAATACTATTTAAGGTGAATTATATTAATTGTCTTTACTTGGGTTTCCTTCATAAGTTGAAAGTCTAAATTCTTTATAACCATATTGATTGATGGTGATGAATGGACCAACCTAATTAGGTGTAATTTTTTTGAAAAGTTCCTTCTTTTCTATTGGGTTGTTTAATTAGCACAAGGACTAAGTCTCCAATCTCAAAATTGTGAAAACTCATTCCTCTGTTGAATGTTTTCTTCAACTATCTTTGATATACCCATATATTATTCATGGCATTAACTTTTCTTTCATCTAAGGTTATGGGATCCTATAATGATGTTCCCTATATATATCATTAATAATATTTTGAAGAGCAACACATATAAATGTAATCTCTAGCTCAAGAGGCACAATTACCTCCATAATATGAACTAATGAGTAAGGTGTAAATCCAATAGGAGGGTGAATGCTAACACAGTACACCCATAATGTATGAAAAGTTGTGTATGCCAAATAGTACCATCTTTATCAACTATCTTCATTAAAGTTTGCTCATTATCTTATTCATTGCTTCAACTCGTCCATCACTTTACAGATAATATGTTGGGAATTTCTACTAAATATGAAACTACTATAAGAACTTATTTACCTCTTTGTTTTTAAATGATGTACCATTATTAGTAGTTGGAAAGGATGGTAAGTTGACCTAGAAAGGATATTATCCATAAGGAAATCACAAATATTGGTTACAATTGTACATATCAATGGTATTGCTTCAACCCATTTATGAAATAATTCATAGTTGTGATAATGAACACATGTCCCTCAAAAGAGGTCAAAGTAATTTTACCAATCAAGGCAAATCCACATGATGAAAAAGGGTATGTCAATGTGTAGGGGTATGAATCATGTGTGGACATATGCTTAAGATTGTTGTATCTTTGACATGCAGCACACTTTTGAATAAAATCATGTGAATCTTTCTCCATTTTACTCTAATAATAATCCATTCTTAGATTTTTTTTGTACTGATAGTTTAAAATTGACATGCCCTCCACATATGCCCCTATGGGTGTATTGGAGAGTGATATTTTTTTGTCTCATCAAGGAATTGAAGTAATGAACCATTAAATACACGCCTATAAAGCACATCCATAATTAAAAGATATTTCACAATAGATATGGGCACATAAGTACAAGTGTTCTTAGAGCATTGGAAGAGAAATGCCCATGAGTCTAAATAAACATGAATGCCATGAACCAATCCCTACTTGTGAGTGTAGCAACCATGCAAGATGTTTGATGATTAATGAGTTTCTTTATTCTATTTATGATCAAAGAGAACTTTGGACTACCATATGTTGTTCCCATAAAGGAAGCAACATTAACAATATCATGAATGTGTTTGTTGCCTTTTCATGGAATAGCATCAATAGTGTATCTATCAAAAGACCCAAGTAACTCTAAGGCTAGTTTGTGATATTGCATAAGTTTTGCTTCTTAGTTTTATAAAGTCACCATGTATGCCGTTGGATTTGACATTAATGGAAATGGTAGCTTGCAACCTAGCAATCAAAGCCTCATACTCAATAATATTGTTAGTGCATTGAAAATAAAGATAAAATGACAAAGGTGTGAGGCCACCCAAAGGAGGGATCAAAATCACTCTTACCTTGGAATTGCTCATGCATCTAGATCCATCAAGGAATATGGTCCAAGGATAGGAGGAATCAATGTGTAAAATATCCTCACTAGGGAATGAAGTATCTAGTTATATGCAAAGGACATGGTGCTACAACTAACTGATCACAAATAACTTGTCCTTTTATCAATATTTAGGAGATGAATTTAAGATCAGATTTTAAAAGTAACATCATTCAATGTGTATCATGACTTGATAGATTATATTTTGACATGCATTTCAAAGGATCTTCCCTTATAATGATTGACCATTAACACCTTTGAGATGATAAACATTTCCATCTATCCTTCTTCCTATAGCAATTAGAGTTCCAGAACCTTTTCTAATTTCACCATTGTCATGAAACAAAAGATTATATCCTTTGCTACACACTTGTCTTACACTTAGAAGGTTATGCCTGAGACCCTTAACATAAAGAATATCATCTGTATTATGCTTTCCATCAAAACTAATTGAACCTTTTCCACATATCTTAGCAGCTGTATCATCACCAAACTTAACAAGACCTCCTTCAAATTTCTCAAGTTTAAAAAACTTACTCTTATCACCTCTCATGTGATTTGAGCATCCACTGTCAATGATCCAATAACTCTTATTCTCTCTAGCATGAAAATCATTCAACATTGTTCCTTCAATATTATGACATGTTTTCAAAGCACTTTCCTTCATACATTTCTCAAAGTTAACAGAGTTAGTTCCAACATTTAGAGCCATGAACAAGAATTCATCATTTTCATCATCTAGGTAATTAGATTCATCATCAGATATATTAGAATCTTCTTTAATATAATAAATTCTCTTAATTGATTTACCTTTATTCTCCTTATGTTTATCATTTGAAGCTTTGACTGAACATCTTGAAGCATAATGACCTATATTTCCACAATTGAAACATTTGAAAGGTAACTTACCTCTGTATTTTCCAATGCCCTTTTCTAATCTCACAAAGTTTTCTTCTACTTCATCAACATCATCTTGATATGATTCCTCATTCTTTTCAACTTTAAAAGTAGTCTCTTTTATTGGGTCATTTGGACCAAATTCTCTCAATTCAAAACTAGATAAAGCACCAAACAACTGATCTCTAGAATAATTACTTAAATCCCGAGCTTCCTCAATAGCAAAAACTTTATGGCTATAATATTTAGTAAGAGTTCTTAGTACCTTCTTTACCACCTCATCTTCTTCAAGTTTTCCACCAAGGCCTTTTATGGAATTGACAACTTCATCCACTTTATGCATGTAGATTATAACATCTTCATCCTCTGATATCCATAGGGTTTCAAATTTGGTCTTTAGATTCTACATCTTTGCTTGCTTGACCTTATCATCTACTTCATAGATACTTTCTAGCTTTTTCTACATCTCACTAGCAAATTTTGTAGCTCATAACTTTCACAAGTTCTGAATTAGAAAGACCACTCAAGAGAGCATACCTTTCTTTTCCATTGTTCTTATAAGCCTTGATTTCATCGTTAGTACTAGGACCATTTGTAGGTATAATATATCCAGATTCAACAGACTTCCAAATTCTAAACTCTAGGGAGACAAGGAAACCTTCCATCCTGGTCTTCTAGAATGTATAATCTGATCCATCAAATAGAGGAGCCTCCTTCTTGTGCACCATCCAAATCTACCTCAAGTAGTTAAGCTTTCTTCTAAGGAACCTTGCTTTAATACCAATTCTTGAATGCACAAAACAACCTAGAGGGGTGTGAATCAGTTGTACATTAAAACATCAAAACCATCATCAACATTCAAATCCTTATTAATCCTTAATCCATTAAACTAATTTAGTATGAAATTAAATAACAAAAACAGAAACACATCAAGACCAAACACAACATTGCTGGCATATGGCTAAGTAGTTTGGCTTGTAGGTGTTGTCATTGATGGCAACCCAAGTCATGCAACTCAAGTCTTGCATTTGATTGAGCAACACTATTTTTGGCTCCTACCGACAAAACAAAGCAAAGAACAAGAGATCCGATTAAAGGCATAGAAGTTGGTCTAATCATCCCACCAGACAGGTATTTTGGGTTATGAATCTTTGAGGAAGGTTTGTAGAGGCTTGCAGTATCTCAATTTTGATGTGCACTCACTGGTAAGCAATCTAGGTGGTACGAAGAACTAATCTGTCAATTATCTATGCTAGAAGGCCGACTCGACAAAGATGGAATTCACAAATGTATAGGATGAAATTAATTATAAGTCTCAATATTAGATCAAGTGTTGTTTGGGTTCTCTCTTGGTCTTAACCGACTTTGGAGGATGCACATAAAGATTTTATGGTGGATCTATATGACAAGTTAAAATATCTTAATACCATATGAAGCCAACTGTTGGATCAATTAATCTTGATTGCGGATATATATAAAATATTTTTTTGTCATTTAAAAGTGTGTGTGTGATAGAAGTGGTGTTCGGATATAAACAAGTGTGAATTGCGAGTCATAATAGAGCAGTAATGCGAAATTGATGTGAAGAGCAGTAAAGAGCAGAGCAGGGCAGAGTGAAGTGGAAAATTAGAGAGCAGATCTAGAATAAGTTTCATGAGCTTCACTGAAACTGTTACTTGGCATTGTTAGATGCTATCATCTCAGTTCACCCTTTCAGATGGTTTTAATCTGAATTTTGAAGGCAATAAGCCTTTATCTTTTGAGCAGTGAGCTCTAGGTAGTGTGCCTGAATGCAAGTGCATTCCCTTTTTAAATACTATACTTTGAGTACTCAAACTGTGGATTAATCTCCACCGTGGTTTTTCCCCTAATAGGGTTTCCACGTAAAAAATCTGTGTGTCATGATGTTATGGATGTTTACTTTCAATGCATACATCTTTTCTTTAATACAATGATGAAATGATTTCATGTTTTGAATAGATGAAGTTTGAATATTGTTGAACATTGATTCACCCCCCCTCTCAGTGTTCCCTTGAGTCCAACAAACATAACACCATATTTATGTGGAAAACCCAAGAAGGGAAAAGCCACAGTGAGGATTAGCTCATAATATAAAGTAATTGCAACATTGAATACAATAGGCTCACTGCCCAAAAGAATGAAGGGATCACTACTAAAGGCTCAATGATAGATTAGAAAGAATAAGATAGAAGATTGTTACAATGAGAAATCTATCTCAGAGCAACAAAAAAGATCCACCACTACATCACCAAATCATTCACTCTCATTGAAGAATGTATAGACCTTCTGCTCACTGCTTCTAGTAGTCTTAAGCATTAAAGCTCGCATTTATTTTCACACTTTCACACTTCATATCACGACACTTCACATCATAACATACATGCACAAATCTTCCATCAATTCATCACAATATAATAATGGTAAAAGCACAAACCTGTGTCACACTTTCGACCAAATAAATAGTTCCGAGCGAACTATTTTCAACCGAAAAAGTTTTGGCCGAATAGGTTTTGATCGAAACCATGTGGCGTATACGTGGCACACAAGGTTTCGGCCAAATAGGTTTCGAATGAAACCAAAAAACTATTTTTTTCCCTTTGCAACTCTTTGAAATTGGCTTATTTTACATGCAAAGTTTCTATAGAAAGGGTTTCGACCGAAACCCTTTCGGCCGAAACTGTCTAGTTGGCATCCTAGTTGGTAGCCAACTCAACTTTTATCAGAATTTTCTGAAACTTTCAACTTCAACTAAGTTTCCTTTCAGTCTAACGATGTCCCTTGCAGAGTCCTCCCAAAGCAAGAACCTAACATGCACCTTTAACATTTCGACCCTAGTCTTAACATACCTTATCTTTGAAAAACAACGCCAGTCGTCGTTACCCATCAACAAAAATAGTAAAACATATTAATTTTTTAAAAAAATATATGGGGCACTAGAGAAGAGAGTCCTCTTCAACAGGGTATAATTTGTTTTTTGAAAAATGATTAAAATAATAGACATTAGTTGATGTCCCATGAAAATTGTCAAATTCTGACAAGTTTGACTTTAAAACGTTATTACGAAAAAAATATACATCAAAATTTAATTTTTTTTCCATGCACTAGATATTGAAGTTACCTATTTAGAGGAAAAAAATTAGGGAGAAATGCAGTTTTTTTCAATTTGTTTCTTGATGTCTCGTGAAGTCACTTTTTTTTGAAATTTTCAACATTCCAAAATCTGCTCTTAAATTGATAAAAAATAATGAAAACAATTTTTATAATAAAAGAAAAATTACAGAAATAAACTTCATCAAAAGCTTTACATTTCATTAGTTTACATCATTTTGAAATTCAAAACATAAAGACCACTTTTATGTGGTTAAAGTTCATATTTTTTTGCTATTGGCCGATTCCTTTATAAAGTGTGACACAGGTTTGTGCTTTTACCCATTATACCATCCACAACCTTTAAAACAATTTCTAAGGTCATATATGCACCTCAAGTGTGCAAATTCAAATTAGGTCAGCACGGAAACATCTCCGCAGTGGAGAGGAATGAAGGAAAAACACATCACACCTTAACTCAGACCTAAATCTACACACACACACCACACCACACTTCCACAAACACTGAAGCACATTCGCAATTAGTGTAAACACCCAAGGACGATCAAACCCATGTTGAAACCATTAAAATTTTAAGTACATGCTTCATTTGATCCAAGGATGACTCGTGGACCACACACAACACTTAAAAACAATCTACAATATTCCATCAACACCCTAAAATCTAACAAATCCTTCGCAACAACATTCACTTGAAAAAGTATATTCATTTTTTACAACCAGTTAATCTTCCACACATTGTAACTCATGAATCCAATATTGCGGAGAACCAAAACATGAATAAATTCAAGGGAACATAGATACAGATAATATAAGCACACTCCTAGATCCACAAGACTAGAAAAAACAATGTAGAGAAATGTGGAGCAAAACCATTTCTCCCAAACAGCTTGCTTTCACAGTTCACACACTAGTGAACACAACTTCCTCTACAGAACAATCCAAAACCAAAAAATCTAGATATAACACCTCTAAACACCTCTAATCAATATATTTTAACTACATAGGCATAATTTCAATACAAAAGAAATGTGGAGCAAAAACCAGAACACCACCTTGCCACATTGAACTCTCTTTTATTCAAATTTTCTCAAAAGTACTTGGAAACCAAGCACCACAAACATCATCTCAACATCTGCAACACTTTCTTAGCATCTCAACGACACAAAAGGTTGATCTCCACAAGAACTTACTTATCATTGCTACATTTTTTTAGTATGTGGCGACTGATCATGCTATACTATACACTCTTCATGTATCCTCGCCTACTTTTTTTGCTTCATCACCAAAAAAGAAGGAAAAAATTGACTTTGTAGAACCAAAAAAGAAGGAAAAAATTGACTTTGTAGAACCCTAATTTTTGGAAGCTTCTAAAAAGCTTGTTATAAGCGGTTGGAATGGGGAGTTGTAGTATGGCATTATTAGTGAGATTGTAATATGTTTTACATTGGATAATAAAATAATTGGATGGCTGTGGTTTTGTGGATGTAGCCCGGATTGGGTGAGCCACGTTAAATTCTCTGTGTTTTCTTTTTTCTGCTATAATTTTGTGTGTGTTTTATTTCTCCATTTTATTGATCAAATCTACATTTAACTTGTTAGATATCTGCCTTCTAACCCTAACACATTTGAGGTTGATAGCAATGACAATACTAATACAAACATAATGCAACACTACTCCCATCTCTACAACACCTTCACAAGCATCTGTAGTACTCTATAGTGTATCCAACAACACATCCAGAAAACACCATCATATTATGTTGACATCAACACCAACAACTCCAAACACATCACCAATACTAGCAACACTCTTACTTCCTCAAGAGTAGACATTAGTGCAACAACACTCTATTGACATCAATGACAACACAAGTTTCCAATAGGATTGACTTGCAACCTTGAGGTGAGCCAACCTAGCCTTGGATCTCATTTTCTTAAGACAATAGGACAGATCTGAAATGTTTTTGGCACAATTTGAAGTGCATAAACTAACTGACCAATAAGACCTAGAACTTAAATTGCAAATTCTTGAAAAACATAGAAACTAAAACGACAGTCGGACAATAGATCTAAGAAGGAATTAATGACATGCAATTGTCATAAAAATTAGATTTTGAGCTCTGTAGCAAGACTCATTTGCCCATGGGTGAATGGGTCTCAGTCTAGGGTTCCAAAATCAATTTTGACAGTCCTTTGATACCGGATCTTGGCTTTTGTTTGCTATAGGTTCAATTGCTAAAAAGCCAGAAATAGTTTGAATTTGAGTTTCCATGACTTGACACCAATGAATGCAATAAATGCAACAATACAAAATTTCTCCTTTGATCTCTTTTCAGTCCTTCTTCACTTGCAAATTTGTACATACATAGAGAAGAAAAATGTTTTTTTTGGGTCAATGGGGGTTTTCCTTAGTCAAACCCCGGTTTGGTAATTAAACTTTGATAGAAAGAAATAAATGACAAATGGAAGGAATGATGAATGGACCACATTTGTTGCAACTCACAAAACCCTTAATGGCTAACCTTAGATGATTGAAGACTAACAAATCATCAAGGTTGAGATCTTGCTTGCATTGACTTGAATGATTGCTTGATTTGATGCTTGAATGCTTGAAACCTACATCACAATGTTAGCTTCAAAACATGATATGAACACACATAACTTTGATATGATGATTAGGATCTTGATTTCTATTGTAGATGACTGATAAATCTACTCTTGAATGCTCTTGACAATAATATTTTCTCTTATGAAGTTCACCTTTAGCTTGTTAGATTTGAATTGATAAAAAAACTATGTATTTATAGGTGTTTATCTAATTTCCATTAAATTAGATTATAAAAGACGACATTTGCAAATTGAATTTGAATAATTAAAATGCTGCCAAAAATATATTTTAAAATGGGTTGCCCCACTTAAAGGGGAGCCATTTATCTAATTTCCCAAAAATTAGATTCCAAAAGATGACACTTGCAAATTGAATTTAAATCATTAAAATACTGCCAAAAACATATTTTAAAATGGTTCATGGTACTTAAAGGGGACCCATTCTCTCATGGGAAAATGGGTCTTGGCCCATAAGTCTAGGACACACATGATCCAAGGCAATTTAATAAATGATGGCAATAATTTAATATAGCTTTCCCTTTCATAAAATGAGAACAATATAGCTTTGGAATGCATAATTTGGTCAACTAAAAGATTAATTAAGTCCAATTAATTAAGGGAACTAAATATAGTGTGAAATTGTAAAGGTATGCAATTCTCTACACTACATATGCATATACATACATATATGTTTTTATATATGTATATATATGCGTGTGTAATTATATATGGATTCATATACTCATATGAAATATCAATACAATTTATGAATGACACAAAAATAGACAACTTATAAATAATTTGTCCTTGAGCAATATATTCATACAAACACATAGTCATTTTCCTATATTCATTTAGGATATGATCATCTACCTGTACAAATATACTTGAATCTCGTGTTTCAAAATTTATTTTGGAACAACCAATTCTTATTA
Organism: Sequoiadendron giganteum; assembly: GCA_007115665.2. Lineage (NCBI taxonomy): Eukaryota > Viridiplantae > Streptophyta > Pinopsida > Cupressales > Cupressaceae > Sequoiadendron > Sequoiadendron giganteum. The sequence continues at coordinate 199,874,442 of CM021101.1, forward strand.
ACGGATAAATCATCAATACCAAAAAATAAATAAAATCTTCAAAGTTTTAAGTGACATAATGTTGGTACAAATGAGCCAACAATATAGTCGACCATTGAAATGGTCAAGAATTTTTTAGATAATTAAGCATATTTTTAGTCATGTACAGAGACATCAACACATTCACAGTATTCATAAAAATGAACCAAAGGTTTATTCACTATAACCATGGTATCCCCTAGAATGAGTCGAATGTTATTTGCATTATAATCTATATTGGTTTAGAAAAATAAGGCTGAAACCTACACATTAACCTCCCTATTTAAATAGAGTTGATGATCAATTCTCAAATATCACACCTTCATTGATGCAGAGATAATGGCTATGACACCATAATAACATCTTTAATAGTACATAGATAGCATTAAAAACTTAGGTATTAGAATAATAAGATAAAAATGAAAATTCAAGATAAACTTAAGCCTTGTATTGTCTTTAACTATATTTATTACAACCCTAGTTTATAAAACTGTAGACTAAGACAATGTTTTGGTAAGATAAACTAACATTCGACTAAGAATTGAAAGGAAATTAACTCATTATTATTGTGAGAGTGGTATATTCTTTGGCTTTATTTTTGCTAAATCCTCACAAGGTTCTTGGTTGAGGAAACACAATGAAACCAGTATGCAGTTCAATCAAGAGATCTTAGAGGTTGAACAATAGACATGCAAAACTTGACTAAAGTCGATAAAGAAGGTTGTATAACCACTCTTCATTATTGTTCTCCATTCAAACTATACAAAATCATAACTTTCAGTCTCCCTTATGTTATTAAAGGGCTATAAATCCTAACACACCAATTCCTATGAAATAAAGGAGAATTTACTTGTCATAGTAGAAAGAAAACCCTTTCAATTAGTCATGGTGACCTTTCAAATCTTATACAAAAGGAATATTTTCTTATACATTAATAGATATGAACATTCCTTGAAACAACCATCAAAGTTGTCCTAATTCATCTATTGGAAAAGAAAGATGATAGCAACGATTACATACCATAACCTTTTTGTAGAATTCAAGTCACAAAACCTCTCTATTTTCTTCTATCGTTCCCCCTTACTCTCCCTTTCAAAGTCATCTTTCTTCCCTAAAAACCCCTCTTGAATTCCTCCATTTTCTCCC
>CM021101.1:199876652-199996813 GCA_007115665.2 Sequoiadendron giganteum
AGTAATAATATAATCTATATATATTATTATATATAATGATTAATATAATTATATTGTATATAATTTAATTTGTATTAGGTGGTGGGCCTAGTTCGATTGGCTAAAGCAATTGGCAAAATATCACAAGATTTAATCTCCTCACCATCCCCAAAATAAATCATGTGAAAAAAGTTAAAAAAAAAATTGTATTATATAAAATATTAATTATATTTTGTATTAAATAAGAATATAATAATTATTAAATAATTTTGTTGAAGAATATAATATATAATAATAGTAAATAATATAATTATATATTTATAATTTTTTTTATTATATAAAATTAACATTCTATATTAATTATGCTAATATATATTTAATATGTAGAGTAATTTTCATTTTAATAAACATACTCTAAAAGCCTCCCGGAAACCTTATTTATTTTCAGGCTGTAGCTTGCCAAATTGGAGGAGTTAAAACAATAAAACGGTGGTAGGCCATAATGTACAATATTCAAACGGGCCAGATTTAAATAACTGTATTGCCTTAAGTGTTAACCATTGATAGTAGAAATTGGGTCAGCAATTTCCAAATAAAATATGCCTTCGCCGTAAATTAATTGATTTTTATTGTAAGGAAAACACACTTGACATGGCTTTCTCAATGCTGAATGAGATGAGAACAAAAAATTTGGTTCCAAGTGTTGTCACATACAATATATTATTGTCCACCTTTCAGCAAAGGCATGACCTTCTAAAAACTTTTTGGGTGATGATCAAATGAAAAAAGAAGGCTGTGCTCCAAGTGATGCAACTTCAGGATACTTGGTTGGCTAGTTGATGTTGGTCAAATGAAAAAATTAAGCCACTTTGTAAATGATGATTCTTTTATTATTTCTAAAAGTGCATAACTCTTATGTCTTAGATCTTGAATGTATATTTTCCAGCTAGAATTTGATATTTATGTACTCATTTTACAGTCACTCATGTATAGAACTATACATTTGTGCAAGTATGGAAAGTTGCTTAGATAATGTTAGTTATATTACTTTTTAGAGGATCAAACTTTTTTGTAACGGGACAATTTAATATGAGTATTGAAACTATGAATATTAAAACTACTAAAATTAAATTATAATATATTTAAAATATTAAAGGAATTTTTTAATAATAATAACATATTATAAATATTAAAATATTTAATATCGTATTTGTTATGTTTTGTTTATTAATATTTTATTATGATTAAAATTATAATTATTAAAAATAATTAAAATTAATTTCACTTTTTAATAAAATGAAAGAGATGGAAGTGTTAAATTTTTAATGTCTTAATGTAAGTTGGATTAAGGCGGAGGAGACTCTAACGTTGAAACTATAATAATAATTGATGTTTTTAAATGCTTGTATGGATTCAATGATTTATGTTATATGCTTAATAATTTAAGTGTTATATATGTTGAGTAATTAAAAGGTTATGAACAAATTGGTTTTGTTTTAGTTTAAGACATGGTTGCATTTGAACTAGTTGGGTACTAATGCTCTTGTGGTGACATATGTGAGAAATTGGAATGGTTTTGCAAGGGCAAGGGCAACAATATAGACTTAGCAATTATTTTTTAAGAATGATTTTAATTCTATTTAACCTTGCTTATGAATTCTTGAGGTCAAATCATAACTAGATGTATCATCCTATTATGAATTCCCCGCTAGACGTAAGTTGTGACCTTGACCATTAGCTAGTCACTACACTCTGGAATGATAGTTGAGTAAACTTCTTACCTCCTCCTAAACGTTCAATAAAAGTTACCGATAGTGGGCTAGTGGATTCTTAAATTTTGTCTATCAAGTGTCAACAACCTTGCTTTGGAAATATGCATCCTTATCTTGATTGACTACTATGGTGTAAAAATAATAGAAAATGTAATTGATTGTGTCAGAAAAGAAAATTATAAACACACATACTTATATATAATATGGTAATTAATAAATTAATATTAATATTAAAATAGGGGGAACATAAAGAAAAAAGTTGGAGAAGAAAATATAATAAAAAAAGATAAAATGAAAAGGAAATGGGAAAGAGCGTGGTATTCCTTTCACCCAAAATAGAATAGGAGGGGGCATTAATGAACGACTTTCCTCTCATACAATTGGGAGATGGCCATTAGAATGGAGGAATGGTGCAAGGAAAGGGAGGGACAATTGTTTCATTAATAAGGTATGGTGTCCCACCCATTTGGGGAAGAAATTTGTAGGGATGACATCAAGATCATGTAGGGAAAAACAAACACCCCACAACCTCACTAAAAATGCGTTTAGGAAAAGATTTGTAAAAAGGTAGAAAATCATGAGGGAGAGGGTCAACATGACTTGCAACAAGCTAGGAAGGGCGATTGGAAGTTGAGAATGGTTGTAGGGAGCATTCTACAAGGCCATTTCACCCCCAAATCAATAGGTTGCAAATATAATATCCCAATGTTTTCTCCCTTTTTCTTATTGCTATCTAATATATCTAAAAATATGACTAGTTTGACTAATTGCATACTTCATGTCTTCTTGCAATGTTGTTAATACAATCTCACCTTGATTAACATATATCTGTGCAACATTATTACACATGTATTATGTATGTTACCCTAGACATAGTTTTTGTTAAGCTTGAATAAAAGATGAGAAAAAAAAGTTTGTAGCCAACTATGATTTTAAGTATGTTATATTGTGAATTATTCTCTCTAACAACCAAAATGAATTTATGATAGGAAAAAATAACTAAAATGGTGTAGTGTGAACTACTCACTATAGTTGCAGATGTATCCTCTACAATAATAACTACCCACTCTTCATTTATTGCCATTGTTGATTTAATGTTAAGGGCACATTATTAGCCTCACTAGTCTGTAAACGAATAAAGAAAACACTAAACCAAAGAATCTAGTGGTGAGACTCTATTCATTATTCATATACCTTTCAAAGAGACAAGACTATTATAATGAATCTAAAGGCTAGTGAATAGTGGAAACACATCAAGAATCCTTATCATATTGTTGCCTAGAAATGAGGTTGTAAATGCAATATTAAAAGTATTAGTGTTGTATAAGGAAAAGATGAATGCAAAATTTTATGGCTACACCTATCCCTATTTACCCATGTAGATAGTGTGAAAATAAAATATACCATAAGATGTTCACTAGGTATTTTAGTTAGGAGGCAAATCACAACTCATTAAGAAATAAGCGATCTACTTAGTTATAAGCAATAGGCTTTGGAAATTATGCCACTATCTTACCAGGACAATAGTGGTTGATATAACTTGAAGGAGAAACCCACGTAAGTTGGGTTTAGACAATCTAATGGCAATTGTAATATCCCAAATATAATATTTTATATTTTATATTTTATTTCAATAATTAACAAGGGTTAGCTTCATATGATTTGTAAATGTTATTTATAACTACATATTTTGTAAAACCAAAATTATATGTAGTGGAAATGAATAACTATTTTTTCACTATTTGGCCTTGTAGGAGCCATCTTCAATACCACAAAATTGACTTTATTTCTTACATAATTCAACCTTCAACTAATCTAAATTAGGCCATTCTAAGATTGGCCAAGTTGCAAGTGTTTAGTAAACAACAAACAATCACACCCCTAAAACAATATTAACTTCAATCACAAACCCAAACTATAATGAGTTATACCCTAGAATTTTTGTAAACAATTTTGCCTCAAAGAGTTGTATCTATCCCCCTATATTTTAGACTGCAGGAATCGGTCGAGTATCTGTCCCCCTATAAATTGTAGTGTGCTTGGTAAAAAAAAATCATGTGACTGGTGGCGCTGGCGTGACACGCCCTTTGTTACCACGGGTTTGGGGGAGACTAGACATTATGACCTCTTGCCTGCAACAAGATGTTTTAGCCAATCGAGCTAGGCCCCCCACCCCTTAAATTAAACTATTAAGGTTTGGGCCTTGGTTGTTGGCACTATAGGCAAGAAGCCCCACTAGTTCACTAAGGAGCCTCCCCTTAACAAGAGGGTAAACAAACTCCATTGTTGATGCGAGAGAGAGAAACATTATGAGGTTTGAACGTTGGTTGTTGGCTCTATAGGAAAGAAGCCCCACCATTTCACCAAAGGGTCACCCACTATATACATTGTAAATATGAGTCACAAAACTTAAGAGATATTTTAATTACCTAGCTAAAGTAATTGTTATGAATCACAACCCCTAATGGAATGATCAAATTTTCATAAGCTCTTAATCAAAGGACTTTAAATCACCACAATTGGTAGATGAATCATTTGATTTGATTAATAGGAATTGTTGTAAATTTGAATATAAATTGGTACTATATATATGAACCATTGCAATCTTGAGAAGGATTTGAATTGATGCTATGGATATGAAGATATCTTGAAACACAACCATCATAATTTCAATTTTAAGGAGATTATCCCAAGTGTAAATAAGGATTTTTCAACTACTAATCCAGTGATGGAAATTAGGGGGTTTTGGTTCTCTAATTCTAGACCTAGAGGGATTTCTTCTTTAGGGTATTTGAATCGAAGTCTACTGCTGTAACAAGAAGTACAATTATTATAATAAAATAGTTCATCAATTTATGCATCCTCCTTGCTTGGCCTCTCTCAAATAGAATTTCCCTTCAAAAGACAAATTCTTCAAATGACTTTATTATTTGAGAGGAATTATTATTTAAAATTAACTTTTAAATATAAGTGGTCTTTACTTTATATTTTTTACTTTATTATAATTTCATAACATAACTTAAACACTCCTTTTTGTGACATTATGACCTTATTTTTTTGATAGGTGCTTGGGTCTATCTTGGTTTAATTATTGAGAGGGTACATTACAATCTACCCTTCCCAAGATTTCTTATCCTCAAGCAATCACAATGTAACATACTCATATTTGGTTGGAACAAGTGGGTCTTTGGTGATGTGTTTCACCAAAAAATGGACTTTATTGTTAAACTTAAAGATATTCAGGTAAAAATGGCTAATGGTGATGTGAGTGAATAGAATTGCCACCTGGAGAAGGATTACCACCTTGATTGGTATAAAGTTCTCAAAAAAGAAGAAATATATGGAAACAAAAATCTAGAATACAATGGCTGAAAAAGGAGATTGTAATTCTACTTTCTTCCATCTATCTACCCTCAAACACATAAAAAGAAACCAAATTATCAAACTTAAAGGAAATCTTGGGATTGAAGGCACTACTTTAGAACAAATTGGGAATATTTCCTCTCAGTACTTTCAACATTCTTTCCCGGAGCTTGCTGTCAATCACTCTACTATTTTGGAAAAAATAGTTGTTGGACAACACCCTTTCCACCAGAATAGATGTAGATAACACCTCTATCCTTAGGCCTGTTACACCTGAATACGTTAGATCTGTTCTGTTCAACATAGGGGCTTACAAAGCCCTCAGGTTTGATGGTTTCCACTCGACTTTCTTTCTGGAGTTCTGGGACATAGTAGGTGAAGATGTGTTCCTTGCCTCTAAAGACTTCTTTAAATCTGGCAGACTTCTAAAGCAACTAATCCACACCTATATAGTTCACATTCCTAAAAATTTAGACCCTCAAACAATGGTTGACTTCAAACCTATAAGCTTATGTAATACCATCCATAAAATATTCTCCAAAATCCTAGTAAGTAGATTGAAGCCACTTCTAGAGAAAATGATAAGCCCTTATCAGAAAGGCTTTGCCCCAAGCTGCTGAATTCTGGATTCTACTATCTTCACACAAAAAATCCTCCATTCTATAGACAGGAGTAACAATGCAGGTATGGATTTTAAACTTGACATCTCACCTATGATAAGGTTTATTGGAAGTTTCTACTAAAGTCCTAGCTAGGTTTTTCTTCAATCAATCGGTTTTAAACCTCATCAAAGAATGCAAATTTCTACAGTCAAGTATTATGTTCTTGTTAATGGTGTGCCCTATGGCTTCTTTAGTGTGGGTAAATGGATTAGGAAAGGTGACCCCCTATCCTCATACCTCTTCATCATGGTTGAAGATGTTTTAAGCACGAATATTTGTAAACTTCTTCAAGTAGGTACTATCAAGGGAATCAAACCTACTACCTCTCTGGACCTCTCAATTGTCCAAAATTTTTTAGATGACACTATTCTCTTTGGGAAAACCTCTATTGTTGAAGCCAGTAAATAGAAAATTTTCCTCAACAACTATGTATCTATCTCTAGCCAATGTATAAATTACACAAAAAGCATGATATAATCTTTTAACACCACTCAGTCTTTTCAAAATAAGGTGACTGTTATTCTTGGTTGTGATAATGCCCCTCTCCCAGCTATTTGTCTTGGTCTTCCTCTAACTATTAAGGAAGTCACCCCCAATTTTTTGAATTCGGTGTTGGAAAGATTAAAAAAAAACTTGTTGGGTGGAAATGATCTATATTGAGTCATGTGGATAAATTACAACTCCTTGCTACTACTCTACAAGGGATTCTTGTTTATTTTTTATCCCTATTCAAAATTCCTAGATACATAGCTGAAAAATTGGAATGAATTCAAAGAAATTTTCTTTGGTCAAGTAAAAATGAGAAAAAAAGTTGGCTCTGCTAAGTTGGGATATTGTCCATCTTCCCAAAATCAGTGGTGGTCTTGGAATTAGAAAAAATCAAACTACAAATAAAGATCTTCTAGCTAAGATTGGTTGAGATATTTTGAGGAACAAGAAGGACTGGTGTACTATTTTGAATACCAGGTACCTTAATAATGTCCCTTTTATCAATAGCCTTTACACCACTGAACACCCCCATGGTTCCTTAATTTGGAACAATGTCATCAAATTGAAATAGCTACTCCAAGGTGGTTTGAGATTAAAACTGGGGAATGGTTACATAATTAATTTCTGGGACAATTCCTGGTTATTGGGATATCCCCTCAACCAAATCGAGTTCAAAGACCTACAAGGTCCTACCTCAAACTACTTCAGTAGGAATGTTGTTGATTACTTCATTGGCTGATTAGGCTCCCAAAAATGGAAAATTTTGGATAGATGTTGTTGCAACACTCAAGGGTTAAGGAAAAAAGCTTGGTCCCTCCATAAAACCCTTTCCTTCACTATAATTCTTATGTTCAAGTGTGAAGATAGGTTCTTTTGGACTAGGGAAAGTAAAGGCAACCTAACTACCAAATTGGCTTATAGTCTACTATGGGATCAAGGTTCCTGTGGTCGATATTGGAAACAAATTTAGAACTGACACCTAATTCCAAAGATTAGTTTTATTTGGTGGATAAATTCCCACAACAAGATCCTCACCTAGGACAACCTAAGGAAGTAGGGATTTCAAATCTCTAATAGATCCACTTTATGCAAAATGCATGAAGAATTTGTGCCTCACCTATTGCTAAATTCCCCCTTTCCTGTTGAGATTTGGTCTTTTGTTATGCAAAAAATGGGTGTCTTCTGGTCAATGAATGAGAATGTCAAAAAATTTGTGGAAAATTGGGTATGTTCTTTTACTCGCCCCTAATTTGGGAGATTTGGAGACAAGTCCCCCCTTCATTTTCTGGTGAATTTGGAAGGAAAGGAATAATAAGATATTTCGTAATGAGGATAAGAGCCCCAAGGTGGTTTTTGGTATTTTCTCTAGGCTTCTAACAAATAATATACCCCTGTATTGTTGGAAATGCTCAAGAAGACCCCCCAATTCTATGGAGATCAATATAGCCTATAATTGTGATATATAGTTAAACTAAAAATCCTTTGATAACTAAAATTATAGCAACATAAAACACTAAATGGAGGCCTCCATAGTTGGGTTGGTATAAACTCAACCTTCATGGGGCTACAAAAGGAAACCTAGGCCTTGCTAGTATGCGGGGTATAATAAGAGATTTTGGAGGAAAATTTATTGTTGGTTATGCTAGGGGTATTGGTGAGAAATGTTCATGACAACTAAAGCTATGGCTATACTAGGTGGTATCAAAATAGCTTTATCAATATGAATTAAAAATATTCACGTGGAAGGAGACTTTAAAACTGTAGTTGTTGTTATCAAAGATAAAGGTTTTGTTGGATGGTCTTGTGATGATATTATTGTGGATATCTATAATATCCTTATGATTTTAGAAAGGAAAAAATATCTCATATCTATAGAGAAGACAATAAGGTCATTGATGCCATGACCAAATTAGGGATATCTTTGGATTCTATGAGATTTTGGAGAGATTACTCTGCTTTTCCAACAAATGTTGAAAGCTTGATCCTTGAAGAGAAAAAAAACATTATACAAAATGGGGAGTGCTTCTAAGTTTTTAAAAGTTCTTAATTTATTGCTTATTCTTAATAGATCATGTCAGGTAAGTTGAGGTGGGATTGGATATTAAGTATGACTTGGTATAGGTGGACCTTTTGGGCTACAATTTACGTGTACCATAAGATGAATTGGAATGTGATCTTATGTAAAATGAAAGAAATGTGCATCTTGCAACCTAGACTGCATGAGGCTTGCCTTCCTAATTTTAATGAAATCATCACTAGATTGAGTTAGCAGGGGGAAAAAAACCCATATCTTGAAACCTATGATGGATAATTATAACTTAAATATTGTTTATTGGATCATTATTACCAACTCCCCCTAAGGACGTCCTTAAATCATCTTAAGTTATGATCCTTCAATGATGGGCCTTTGGAAAATACTATTGGTGCATGGTGTAAGACGGGTTAAAATGAGCTAGCCTAGATTATAGTGACAACCACAAAACTACTAAGCCAAAACCCAATCTAAAACAAGAGAAAAAAATCAAATGAAGAGAGCAAAATGAAAACCAAGAAACAAAGCACTCCCCATTGAAGTTGAATCACTTCTCTTGTCTCTCCTATTTCTTCTTTTGCAAATATTCCCCCAGATTTGTAGTTTAACTTGTGCAAACACCTGCAAATTGTAAGCAAGAAAATTGGAGATAAGTGGTTGTTAAGGAAAAAATGGAGGAGAAAGGCGATTGGAAACAAGATACATTGAGAGGGGGGGGGGGGGTGAATAATTTTTTTGCAAAAAATGACTTCATTAACCTTTATCATCAAAGCATTATAATCATTCAACCATAGTGCATAAACAAGAAAATAAACACAACACCATAACACCAAGATTTTTACGTGGAAACCCTATTAGGGGAAAAACCACGGTGGATGGCCAATCCATAAGTATGATCTGAGTATACTAAAAAATGAAGATTACAAAAGGGGAATGCACTTGCATTCAGGCACACTGCCTAGAGCTCACTGCTCAAAGGTTAGGCTCATTGCCTTATAAAGAAAATCAGATTAAAATTATCTGAATGTTTGAATTGAGAAAATTAGCATCTACAAATGCCTAATTACAGTTTCGTTTAGGCTCAATAATATATCTTCTATCCAATAAATTGATTTTGCACTTCTGCTTTGTTCTGCTAATACACATAGCACAAATCTTCTATGCGCAAGTGAAACTGCGCATCATCGCTCTTCTGCTCTACTCTTATTCACTGTTCACATCAATACATACATCACTTACACACCAAAATGATACAGACGATCATATATATATCCAAAACATAGGATTTGATTACACTTTGTCGGCTTGAATATAACACAAGAAAATTACAACTGTCGGCCTCAAATTATGAAAGATATGCAATGCGTACCCTTAATGGTTGGCCACAACTTTGCTAAGACCCAAACAAAGATGTAAAAACATAGAAATATTTAACTAATTGGTTCTCATACATCCATGACTTAATACATTCAAGAGGTCGGCCACAATACAAGAAAATACTGAGAACAAGTCAATCGAATCTTCTAACTTTCACATGAACCGATACGAGCCGTTGTGCTTTTGTAGAAACAAATATAATATGCCAACAAACATTCCCTAAGATGCGCAATATAAAATAATAACCTGAAATATTTATGCAGATTGATGAACACTGTGTTACCAGATACTCTGTTCTTCCTTAACAAACTTCAATCTTCCTGCCGGTATGATCAATTGATAGTGTGCGTATCTGATCATTGATTAGGGTTGCCATAAATGACAACACCAAGTGATAAACACAATGTCTCTTTCCAAAAATCTCCCCCTTTGGCATTGATGGCAACACTTAGTGAAAAATGGTTGTGTTGGACCAGTACTAAGATAGACTATACCGCCTTCTCAAAATTCCAAAAATTTAATTCTCCTCATGAGATGATTGAGCATTTTTCACTCCACTCTTCTCTCCCTTTGACATCAATGGCAAAGGTAGAAGCCGCATACCAAAAATGTGTCAATTCATCAAAAATGTCATGCAAAAATGTTACCTTAACTTATATGAGCTGAAAGATGCCTACAAAGTCTTTCTTCAACTGAACCAAGTTTGTGTCCCAAATTCTTTTGAGACTTTCCAGGATTGTGATATGACCACAAATTAAATAAGATTGTGTATCCGTGGACTCCTGATTGTCCGGATCAAAAACTCCTATAGATTCTTTACCTTCTTTTAGAGCACTGATCAGTATGTTAAGTTTTGGACAGATTATGCTCCTGAGTTCACAAGTCCTTGCCACAATTTTGTCATTTTCATGCTTTAGAATTTTTATCTTATCAACCAAGGACATCAATTCACTCTTTGTCTTTCCAATTCCACCTGTGTGTAGTGAAAACATTTACTCTAAAAATGCAAAAAACTAAGTAAATGCAATGAGCAAAGAGACACAACGACACCTCAAGATTAAGCTATGTTGAACACAAATAAAAGTAAGATAGAAAAACAAATGACTATACCTTTTACTTATGTTGATCCTTGGTTGGCCCTTGATAGTGCTTTTGATGTGTGCTCCTTGGATGGCAAGCTTGCAATGATAATGGTGGTTGAAGGATTAATGGTGGTGGGTGAGTGCAATAATGACTACAAGAATGCAAATGCAAGTCCTAAGATGCTGCAATAAATGGCTAAAATGCTTGAATGGCTTGAGAGAATAAGTGTTATAATGAATGCATTAGGTCCCTTAATGAATGAGAAGGGGGGTTATTTACAGAAGAAATTGAATTCTCTAAAGGATTCAACGGTTAGGATTGAGCCACCATGGCCAAGATGGAGGGCTATGGTGAGTTGATGAATCACAAGCCCTCACATCTTGCCATGTGGAGGATGAAGTGTTCAAAGGACATGGTGAGATGGAAAGGGTACAAATGATGTGGAAAAGGCCATGTGGTCCCAAGGTACTTGCAAGTACATTGGGATTGAAGAGGATTTCCTTAAAAAAAGATTCCTTGTCTCCAAGTGGGGCTGAAAGTGACAAGTGAGGACTTTTAGAAAGTCCACCCTTGTCACCATGGGGATTGGAGAAGGCATTGGAGGAATAAAAGTGAATTTAAAATTCACAATCTTGGAAGAAACCCAAGGATAAGACAAAGTCCTCCAAAATGAGGTCCTTGTCCCATGTACTTGATGTGACCTTTGAGAGGTCATGGGGAAGAGAAATGCATGGGGGGAATAAGTATGAATTTTTAATTCACATGGGGAAGAGGTCAAACCAAACAAGGTAAGTACCATGAAAGATTGACTTAAGGACATGCCAAAAAAGGTAAGTGATTAGATTAAGGTTGAAGGATTAGAAGAGGATTAGGTGGTTAATGATGATTAGGACGAAACTTGCAAAAGTTGGAGGATGTGACACATCCTAATCATGGATTAGGGATGTGTCACATCCCTAATGATGGGATTAGGAGATGAATTAGGATTAAGTGTGGATGGGACATAAAGGGAATTAAATAAGTGGGTTATTTATTTAATTCCTTGGAAGAAAGAGATAAAGGGGTAAGGTATTTAATTATTTAACTAAATACTTTAGGGATTTGGAAGACTTTAGGGGTATTAATCAAATAATGGCAATATTATTTAATTAATGTGGGTAAGAAGATATTTAGATGAAAAGGGGTAAATTTGACCAAATGTAAGTGTTCAAATTTGGATGTCTACACCACTAGTTAGAGGATCAAATGTTTCGGATATGCTACTTAACTGGTTTTACCTTTTTCTCATTTTCTTCAGTAAACTGTGAAAAAGATAAACATGCTTTGTAGATTTTACTACCTTTTGATAAAGCATTCTGCACATTTTTTACCCATGAGGTTAAAAGGACTTTGTCTTGGAAAATCATATGCTTCAATCCATCAAACCTTTTAACATCAAATTCATTCTCCACCTTCACCACGACTGACTTTTCTAATGACTCAAAGTGAGTGTCAAATGAGTTGATAAGTCTTTTCAGTTCACTGGAAGACGAACTAGCCAAATCTTTCACATATGATGGCATTATCTTCTCCAGTACTCCGAATGCCAAACTTAGTAGTTCATTGTAATCAATGTGAGATTTTAATATCTCTTCGCTGGCTTGAGCATGATCAATCTTGGCTACTTTCATTTTCTGGATTGGAATTAAGATAGACAGATTGATAGGACCTTCTATCAGTTCAGGATCCATTTCTTCCTTTTTTCAACCAATAATTTCTTTACTGCTTCAGTAGTGTCTCTTCCTTCACTTTTCTTTTCTTCAAACAGACTAAGAATCTCAATTTTATTTTCTTCAGCTATTACTTCTTTAGTTGTAGGTTTCAATTTTCCTTCATTTATTTCCAATTCCCCAATTGATACATTTTCAGAATTGACAACTTCAATAGAATTTGTTGCATTGTCTACCAAAGGAGGAATTTGAGTATCCTCAATCTTGTCATCACTTGTCTTTTTATTTTTCGGATTTTTTACAATATTTTCAATATTTGTTTCTTCTGATTCCCTTTCCGGACTAGAGGGTACTTATTCAACATGTGCCTCCTCAACAACTACATTAATTCTCTCATTTAGCAGGATTTTCTTGAGAATCTGCTCGGCTTCTTTTATCACTTCATCTGTTTTCCCAATCAAGAGCTTGTTCACTCTTGTTTTGCTCTTAAATTCTTTATTTGTTCTTTTCAAGAGCGCCTTCATTTCATCTACTAACATTACCAGACAAATCTCTACTAAGATCCTTTCTCTCATTAACTCTTCTTCATTTCTGGCATTAACTCTTCTCATCTCCAATATGTCATATAATCTTTTTGGTAGATTTGGCTTTATTTCTATCAACACTTTATTGAAAATGTTCATATGCTCAATAGTTTACTCTTCAATAATTCTTCTATCAGAATCACTAAAAGAATCATACCATTCACAAAGAGGTTTTAAATTCCCATCTTTGATTATAGCTTTTTCAACTGCTTTAGCTAACATACCTGGTTTGTTGATCTTTGCTTTTTTCTTTTCTTGGTTGTCTCCACCGGAAGGCTTGTATTTAGTGATTGATGTAACCTTTGAGCCTTGATGTCTGATTTCTTTTAATTCTTCATTAAACTCTATTTCTTTGTCCTCAGAGACATTCATATACACTCTTTTTCTTTTTCCTTTCTTTCTCTTCCCATCTTTACCAGATCCCTCAGTTTTCACAGGGATTGGTTGAGCTGCAGGGACTGAATGGGGTGCAGATATTCTAGTTGTTCTAGCTTGAGTAGATGGTGTTGCCAGACCAACTACTTGACCTTTTTCTACTTCTTTAGCTGCCTGCTTTGCAGCTTCAACCTGTTGCCTTTTTTCTTCCTTCTTTTAGTAATTTTGCAGGAACTCCCATACTCTGCAAGAATTCCAACTTATTTTTTGACTCTTTTAGTAGTCACAAGATTTCTTAGTTCACTGTGCACCTGTTTGTCTTTCTTTGCATAAGTTCTGAATCTTTCCTCTGTCGGATCTACTGGTTTGCTTAGTATGTGTTGAGCGTACATATCCAAAAATTTTTGATTGACTGCATATCCCATGGGCATGATCAAAATTTTCCTGGGATCAACTGTCTCCATCATACACTGATGAATACTCACCATGAAGTAAATAGAGTCCTTTTATTTCTCCACAATAGAGGTGGGAATTCTTTCCCTTGCTTGCATCATAGACTGAAAGCCTTTGAAGTATCCCCAGATAGCTGCATTTCTTGCTTTGATATCAGAAATACTATATATCAGATCACTGATCTGTTCAACTACCAGTTTGTCCTTTTTCCACTGAAGTTTTCCAATTCCTGGAAGTTCTCCCATGAAGTAACAAAACAAACACAAAAGCAGGGTAGCATATTTGAAAGAATTTTTCTTGTCCTTCTTTATCTTTGCCAGATTTTCCATTAACTGAATTCAAAACAATTCACAAAGATCATACTCCGCATTTTCCTTTACCATTTGATAAGTGACATAAATTGTTGTGCCGGATACAGAGTTCTCTCGACTAGAATGGTAAATTTTGTATCTGATGACCATGGATAAAAAATTGAAATCTACATCAATAATGATGTCAATGGTCATAGCTCTTCTATCATATGTTGATCTTGTGGCATCTATGATAGTTTGGTTTTTCACAGACTTGAGAATAGGTAATCCACCAAAATAATTCAAATCGGTTACTGCATTTATAGCTTCCTTTGTAATTTTGAACGGAATAGTTAGCCACATAAATTCATCATGTACTTGGCTCAAAACATATTGAACCCATTCCGACTCTAAAAACACGAGAAATTTAACCATCTAAGTGAATTTCTTTGTTTCTAGGATTTTATGCTTCAGTTTTACACAAAAAATTTCGCCAATGATATGATGATTGTACAAATTCATAAGTTGAGAATTACCTAGCTCTTTAATATTTGCATGAATGTAAACCCTAATATCCTCTGTATGTAACACTCCATACGGAATAGATGAAAATGCTCCTAGAGGATCGATCTCAAGAAATTGTAAGGATGCCATTTAAACTTAGGTCGAGGTCGATCCTTAACTTCGACTACCAGAGGAGTATCCATTTTCCCAAATCACAATTTTGCAAAGTTTTTCGAAAAATACCTTTTTCGCTGGATCGTAATTTGAATATTGAAAACACTTTCGACACTTGAATCTCTCCTCAAATCACCAATATTTTCCTATGAGCTCTCCAGACTTCTTCTCTTTCAAATGCAAGGTAAAAAGTGAAGTGTGGAAATGACCTTTTATCGTTGACACACCTAACTCTTTTGTTGCAATAAATGCTTTGACCCTAATTCATTTGGTTTCTCTGTATCAGTACATTGAGACAGATAAAACATCTACACACCTCCAATTTGATATACCATTTCCTTCAATGAGTTTAACAACATTTGTTGATCATTTATGCATCTACTGAACACATCCACATCAGGTATCATTTGCCTGTTAGGGGTTTATATGATTTTCTTTGACAACTCCCTTAGGCCAAACGCTCGAGACTAATTCCCGAAGGAATTACCAGAAGCAAGTTCTGGTGCTGGCACACTTTCTTCAGTAGAGGGTTCTTTCTTTACCCATTTCTTCTGCATTTGTTGCCTCACCATATCTGTAGTGATTTTCCCTTTTCCTTTGATGTCTTTTTGTAGATTTTTCTTTTGATTTACCGAACCTTTTCTGTACCAGGAATGAGTTGTAATGTGACCAATTTTTTTGTAGTTGGAGCATACAAGATTTCTCTTACCAGACTAGTTGTTCCAATGATTTCGTCTTGATCTGCACTGGTTAGCAGTATGGCCAAGTCTATTACATGTATAACATCTGATGTTTCTGTGAAATTGGTTCATCATACTTCTGCATTCATTTGACTTATGATCAATCTTATGACATTTAAAACACTGACTTGAGAATGATGGGCCACTTTTATTCATTCTACTTCGGCATTGAGCGACCATGTGTCCAAATTTATTATATTTGAAACATTATCCATTAAATCTTTGAGCATTAGGTTTCCTTACCAGATACCTTTCAAATTTGTTCCCTTGGTTTCTTTGTTTGAATATTCTTTGCTCGGATCTGGAACTTTCTCCTTCTTCATATCCAAGACCTCACTTGTCACCATGAGTCCTCTGACTTCCAATTAGTTCATCAAGCATGGCAAAACTAGCTTTGAAATTCTCATTATACTCATTAGCAGCAACAAGTTCATTCCTGAGTGCTTCTTCACTGTTTTTAGACTGGTCCAGTTCATTGTCCAATCAGCTACATAATTCATATTTTTCTTTTAGGGATTGTGCCAAGTTCTCTTCATTTTTCTTTCTATGTTCAATCTCCTTGGTCATCTTCATCATGATAGATTCCATCTCATGTTTTAGAACTGTATTCTCTTTGGTAAGATTTTCACATCTTTTGTCTTTTCTTTCAAGGCATGATTAAGTTGTTCTTCTTCAATGCTCTTACTATCACTCTGCTTGATTTGATCACATAGTTCCTTTCTCTTCTCTCTAGACTTGTTGATTGTGTCTTTTAGAGATTCAATGAATTTTTCAGCATTTGATAGGTTTGCTTGTAATTTCTAAACTTCAGCCTTTGACTGATCAAGATCATCTAGGGCCACCAAAAGTTGCCATTGAAGATTGCTTGAATCCATTAAAACACTTTTCAAGATCTCCCCAAGTGGTTAGACTTCTTCCAGAGGAAGTAGCTCTGATACCAATTGTTGGAAACAAGCTACACTGAGAGGGGAGGGGGGTGAATCAACATTGTGGAAAAATTAACTTCATTAACCTTTATCATCAAAGCATTATAATCATTCAACCATAGTGCATAAACAAGAAATTAAACACACCATAACACCAAGATTTTTATGTGGAAACCCTGTTAGGGGAAAAACCATGGTGGATGGCCAATCCACAAGTATGATATGAGTATACTAAAAAATGAAGATTACAAAAGGGGAATAGACTTACATTCAGGTGCACTGTCTAGAGCTCACTGCTCAAAGGTTAGGCTCACTTCCTTACAAAGAAAATCAGATTAAAACCATTTGAATGTTTGAACTGAGAAAATTAGCATATGCAAATACCTGATTACAGTTTCGGTTAGGCTCAATAATAGATCTGTTGTCCAATAAACTGATTCCACACTTTTGCTCTGTTTTGCTAATACACATAGCACAAATCTTCTATGCACAAGTGAAACTGTGCACCATAGCGCTTCTGCTCTACTCTTATTCACTGTTCGCATCAATACATACATCACTTACACACCAAAATGATACAGATGATCATATATATATATATATATCCGCACCATAGGATTTAATTACACTTTGTCGGCTTGAATAGAATAGAATAAAATTACAACTGTCGACCTCAATTTATGAAAGATATGCAATGCATACCCTTAATGGTCGGCTGCAACTTGGCTAAGACCCAAACAAAGATGTACAAACATAGAAATATTTAACTAATTGGTTCTCATACATCCGCGATTTAATATATTCAAGAGGTCGGCCATAATACAAGAAAATATTGAGAACGAGTCAACCGAATCTTCTAACTTTCACACGAACCGATACGAGCCACTGCACTTTTGTAGAAGGGTGATCCCACAAAGTTCGTTTACAATTTCTGAGAGGAACCGATTTTTGCTGAAATCATATATTTTTAGAAAATATAATGATTGAAGCCTTTAAAAGTTCCATTTTAAGGATTCCAATTGAAGAGGGTTTGATCAAACCATCTTAGATCAAACCCCCTTGGATAGAACCTCGCTAGTTTTAAACCATACCTATAAATGAGTCTCCTTTACACCTATCAAATGCTGATAAAAAATCACTTTTGATTTACCTTTTGGGGGATCAAATGAATTCATTTAAAATTTATTTGAAATGATTATGGTAGTCCTCTAAATGAGCTATCCCATGAATATAATTTTAATATGTTTTGGTTTTATTATGTATGTGTTTTTTTAGTTTTATTAAACATAGGTGTTTCACCGAAAATCAAGCTCTTTGTTATGCACATGTGAAAAAATAGAAAATTATCAAAATATATATTTTTTAAAATATGTTCATGCTGGGTATTGATGTCCTTGATCCATTAAAAAAAAAAAATTGAATTTCGATACATACAGAAAAAGTTATGTTGTATACAGTCCACGTATGTCTAAATTGCAATTGGTTTGACTTCAAAACTCTATTAAGAAAAAAATATTCAATAAAAAACTATGAGACCAAATGAAAGTGCTAAATATCATAGTTACAAATCTAAATTAGAAAAAATTAGAATTTTATCCTTCATACAAAAAAAATTATGTTGTATACGGTGAGGGTCACTTTTTAAAAATGTTGTTTTATGAAAAAAACTAGTTTTCGTGGGAGATGGAAAAAAAAGTGCAATATTATTCCAATTTTTTTTTAGAATCTACAGACAAAATGTGATGAGAATCTAGTTTGCATCATCTTCAAATTCCTCACGGTTTAGCCGCTATAGGTGCCCGAGTGTGAAGATTTAGTTAAAAATAATAATTTTAGTGTCCAGTTTGGCCAAAAATTGTAAACCACTATTGTGGGATCACCCAGTCTAAACAAAGATAATGTGCTAACAAAAATTCACTAGGAATAGGATGCGCAATACAAAATAATAACCTGACATTGTCATGCAAATCGATGAACACTGCGTTACCAGATACTCTGTTCTTCCTTAACAAACTTCAATCTTCCTACTGGTATGATCAATTAATAGTGTGTGTATCTGATCATCAATTAGGGTTGCCATTAATGAGAACACCAAGTGATACACGTAGTGTGTCTTGCCAACAAAGGATTCTTTTATAGACAATCATTCAAACGAACAGTCAAGATTGAGCTTCTAGAAAGATGAAAAGATCGATGGATGAGAAGACATGCAACCCAAAGGGTTGAAGGTTACAAAATAGATAGTCAAGATTAGATAGAGCCTAGAGACGATCGACGATTGAGATTCAAAAATGAGATAATGGAGGAAGAATATGGAGAAATTAAAAATTGAAAATAATCAATTCATGAGAAGAAATCTCTGGACAAGTGGAGGCATAAATAATTTATTCAAATAATTTATTTGAGGAAAAGACAAGTGAGCATTTAATTAAAATAATTTATAAAATCATTTTAATTAAATAAGAGGAAATGGGAAAAGAGAATTAAATAATTAATTTGAGTAATTATTTAATAAAAGGGAAGCATTGGGAGATAGTTAAATAATTGTGACATTTATTTAACTATAGAAGAATTTAAAAGATTGGTGAATAGTCAAATAATTAATTTTAATTATTCAACTATAGACGAATGACGATAAGCAAATAATTAAATAAATAATAATTTATTTAATTATTGAAGAAAGGGGGAATTAGCGACACAATTAATTTATTTAATTGATCAATGATAGAATAAAGGTAAGAAGTGAATTAATTAAATAATTTAAAATTATTTAATTAATAAAGGAACATGATCAAGAATGATTAAATAATTAAAATTATTTAATTATGCAGAGACGAAGACCAAGAAAAAATGGAACTCGCAGACTAAGACATTTTTTAGTGTCTACATTTTTCCCCTCTTTGACATAATGCAGTTCATCGCATTGTGTCAAATAAATTTAGTCAAAAGATGCCCGAGTGAAAGTAGGGTATAGGTATACCCCCTTGGGAAAATTTTACAATTTTTTAAAAGAAATTCAAAAATTCAAAATATTATCCCAATAAGATAATTTCATCACCAGGAATCCAATGATGAAGATGTAATTGATTTTAAAGGTCGATAAGGGGGTCAAATTCAAGGTCAAAGTCATCAAAATGTACGTCCAATAGACAAGGTAGGTGGAGACCCTAATTTTTAGCCTATAAATAGCAATTTGATTGGGAAAACGGGTCATTGTGCATTCCTAATTTAGAAAAATTTGGAGCTCTGAGTGATTTGGCTATGAAGATGTCTCCTATTCTAGACGTCGCCCATCGAGCATACTGTATCCATACCTATTGCTGACCTGAGGGAGCACCCGCCCCGGTGAGTACTACAAACCTGGCTTTTAATTTTTTGATTTTCGTGCATTTAGGTAGGGAAAATATCTAGCAAAAAATTGCATCGCAGGATGTTGCAACATAATTGTGTGCATGAGTGAAGTAGATGAGAAGTGGTTCACCGCAATCATCTCATCACGATGCAATTGATTTAGGGCTAGGGCAGGGACGGTTGCATCGTGACACATCAAATAGGGCAAACAGGGGCATGTTGACAACATTAATAGAGCAATGACACTCTAAGACTTGCAACTTCCATTTTCCAATGGGGGAGGTGACTATCACCCTCGAGGATGTCTATAGGATTATACAGCTTCCGATTCACGATGACTGGGTACAATATGACCCTACTCAAGGATTACAGGTGATATATGAGTATTATGAGTGCGATGATGATGCAGATCTCGGTATTTAGGGGTATGAGATCAGATGGGAGACCCTGGAAAAGTGGTGTGATAGATATGACTGCATGATATGTGCATTGATAGTAGGGGTGATGATTCCTAATTGCAGAGGTCCCAATTTCCTAGTAGTATGGGGAGAGATGATCGAGGGGATGGTCTAGGAAGGGGTAGTGTATGCATGGGGACCATGCCTATTGGGTATGTTGCACTTTTAGTTGCATGATATTTCTTATAGGGGGACTAAACCTGAGCTGTGGTGTTACTTTGCTTACAATATGGGTCTAGGAGCACATAGAAGTGTTTCGACCATCGGTGGCACAATAGATGGGAGTAGGTGCTCCATATGTGTATCTATATCGAGGTGCTCTGACAGAAACATGTGAGAGATGTTGCTTATTGGAGACATGGATTGGATACTTTGGTTAGTTTCATCTGGAGACCGTACAAAGACTATGCTTTGTGGGTTGGTGAGGATGATCACTTGCCATGGTGTTGATAGTCCAGGTATCTTATCGAGCGGATAGTTCAGAGCTAGCACATCATTGAGATGTATCTTCCAGAGTGGGTTAAACGACAGTTTGGGGAGAGGTAGGGTGTTCTCATGGGTATAGCTAAGTTCACACAATGCTCTCGAGAGGTTCATCCATGGGGGCCATATATTTGTGTGACTATAGCCAAGTAGGAGATTGATGCCCTACAGGCATTAGATTGGGGTTGGAGAGGAGGCGATGCAGATGCAGGGACCACATTAGAGTACGATGCCTGGTGGTTGATTCATTGACTGGAACCATTGACAAATCCAGAACAGCCAGCGTTGATAGAGCTTAGAGGCAGGGGTTCGAGAGGCATAGAGGTAAAGGAAAAGGAGATGGAGGACAAGGAGGAGGAGGACAAGGAGATAGAGGAGGAGGGGATGATGGAGGAGATGGTTGGGGAGGGCGGGGAGGAGACCGAAATAGTAGGAGGAAGGATAGAGGACAATGATTGGTGAGGGAGTTACCACCAATCTTGGAGGAGGAGGAGATGGAGGAGGATCAACTTGAGGTGAGGGCAATGACAAAGACGTCAGTGCAAGAGGGAGAGTAGCTTGTTGAGATGCCCTCTTTAGAGGTATAAAAATTAGAGGTTGAGGCGATGGAGGTTGAGGGTCATGGAGAGAGGATACATGAGGAGCATGAAGAGGAGGTAGAGATGGATGAGGTAGAGAGAGTCCTTTAAGAGAGGATTATCATGTGGATGGATGAGGAGGTAGAGGAGGTGGGGGCCAAAGGAGATGAGGGGAATGTGGAGTGAAGAATAAACACCCTGTAGGCTCAGGTGCAGGCCTTGGAGGTAGAGCTTAGGACTATGACAATGGAGAGAGATGACCTTAAGGCCGAGAGGGATACACTGCAAACCAAGAGAGACCTAGATGTCATTAGCTGACAATAGACAGATCAAAGGATGATCGAGTTTACAACTACATGTAGTGGATCTATCATGAATGTCGCTCGAGAGTATGCCAGGTCCAGTAGAGCCATGCAGTACTATAGGGATATCTATGAGAGGGTGGTACCACCAGAGAGGAGGGAGCCCACATTTTCATAGATTGATAGTGGTTCATAGGGTAGGCCTCATAGCAGGACACACAATAGGTGATCTCACAATAGGACAGAGGGTGAGACATCAAATGTGAGATGAGCCACTCCATATGAAAGACCATCCACCATAAAGCACAGTGTCAGAGAGTCACCACACCGGGAGGACATGGATGCCCCAGGGATAGGAGATCAGGGTAGCTCAGGATAGAGCATCCTTGACATTATGTTATATGGACACTATATTTTTTGATTATCAAGCTTGTGAGCTCCATTTTTGACAGACACGACACATCTTGACATTGTACTATAGATGGAAGATGGGTTAAAATGAGCTAGCCTAGATTATAGTGACAATCACAACACTACTAGAATAAGAACTAGTTGTTGTCACATACAATATCAAATGTCTTCCATCAATTAAAAGGCATAAGAACTAGTTTATGATATGCAATGTTATATGATTATGCTTTATTTTTATGATGATGTTACTCTATACATGCTCATGATTTTATAATGTCTATTGATGCATTCTAGATGGTTATGTGATGGTTTACCATGCTTTATGGTTATGCATTTATGATTATGCTATGAATGTTTATGCATTTATGATATGCATGGATGATAAATGCAGTATGGAGGACCTAATTTGATAAATTCAATGTGATATGTAAATGCATTTAATATTGATGCAATGGGATGCCTATATGATGATGCAAAATGCGATGATTGAGAATGTTTAATATAAATGCAAAATGTGATGTGTAATATGATATGCCATAATGTTATTAATGTAATGCGATGTATATGAAATGTAATGCAATGTGATATGAAATGTAATGTTACGCATTGTGATATGAAATGTAATGTTATGCAATGTGATAAATGGAAATAAACTATAATCATAATGCAAAATGTAATGCAATGAAATGTTAACATAATATGGATGATTTCTATGTTTTTGTATTTTCTTATGCAAATATATGTAGCTTAATATGATAATGTTGTCTATGATGATAATGATTTATATGATGTTTTCTAACATGATCGAGTATGCAAGGATTTTTTGTGTGTCACAAGACTCTATCAAGATGCAGACGAAACAAATGTTAACACGTAAGAGATGGACATTAACATGACAACGGATAAAGGAGATGGTTAGTTAGACAAGAAATTATAAGGGATCAACTTTCATGCTTTTATATTTATCATCATTGGGTGCCAAAATTATTATAAATGGAGCACAAACACCATGGTATGACATAGACCAAGGTGTGCAAGGTGACCATTTGTAAGAGACAAGTAGTCAAAAGACAACACCAAAAGACAAGGAACACCCCATATCATACTAAGGACCCAATTATCCTAGTCTTTTTTCCAAGACAAACCACATACAACAAGCAAAGAAAAGAGGTCATGATCCATCACCATCCTTCTAAATCCTTTCGGAAATCCTTGAGGTAACTAGTAACATGACCTAGAACCAATCAAAAAGATAAGACAAACCCAAACCCACGAAGTGTTTTCCAAAGAGATAGTGTTTTCCAAGAATATTGATAAGATTGCTTGATGTGATTGATTAGGTTGACCAAGATGACTAGATTTGATTGATAAGTTGACAAGGATTGATTGATAAGCTAACAAAGGTTGACCAATTGATTTGATTGATTGTGTCTGGTTTTAGGAAAGACACATCTTGATTGAGGCAAGATTAATTGACCGCAATGACAAGATTGATTGATTTGATAAAGGGGGATTGATTTGACCGATCGATGTGACGATGCCTAAATTTCAAGAAAGACACATCCTGTTGGAGGTAAGTAACACATCTGATAAAGGTGACCAATTGACCATTTGTTGATAAAGCACCTAACTACAAGAAATACACATCTTGCATAAGGTGAATGACAAGATTGACCAAATACAAAAGCCTAATCTCAGGAAGGACACATCTTGATAAAAGACAAGTAATAAGACCAAATGAGATAAATGACATAATGCCCCATTTTGAAAATGACTTGATAAATTGGTTGATGATAAGATGATTGATTGATTGAAGATGAAAGATTTGTTTGATATGTTTGTCTGTTGATTCATGTTTTGGTTTGAATGATTGCTTGTGGACAAAGAACAAAACCGGACTCGATAAACCCTAAAGGATTGACCTAGAGCCTCGGGGGCTCATCGATTGATGGACTTGACTACATTATACATGCATAGACCTCGTAGTTTGACATGAATTGACTTTGTTTTTGACAAAAGACTGAGTCATGATTTTATTTGGACAAACCTAAAAGGACTGACCTAGTGTCTTGGGAGCCCATTGAAGATGAGCCTTGCCTACATAGAAAATGCGCAGAGACAACACAATTTGAGCACTCTTAAATAGAAAAAATCAAACCCAGACTCAGACTTAGACTCTGTGTTTGGCGTTTTGAAGTTTTCTAATTTTTTTTTGGATTTTGAGATTTTTATGATTTTTTTGGATTTTGAGGTTCTATGATTTTTTTTCGATTTTGATGATTTTATGATTTTCTTGGATTTTGATGATTTTTGGATTTTGAGGTTTTATGAGGCTGATACCATGTGTAGGATCTCATGAAGATGTAGGCCAAGGAATTGCCCCCAGTCAGGTATAGGACCGATTTATTATGTGCAAGGAGAAGCAACGAACAAGTGCACAGGATGATCATGAAAGTGAAGGAGACTAAATGTTGGTGGTTCTCAAGCCATGATATGGGTGAATGGATGAGCGACAGATGGAAGACCAGGTAGAGTGATAGTAGATGGAAGAGCATATATTGACTACACATTATGCCTATTTGCCAGGTTTTCACCATGGTACTTATCCAAAGCGTCACCGAAGTGGTTTTCACTTTTGGAAGAATTCTTTCTCTTTACTATTTTTTAATTATTTTTTTGGTGTCACCAAGATGCTTGTTTGCTAGGTTTTCATCAGGGTGACTATTTTTTGACTTTTTTGTATTTTTGAATTTTTGAAGGGACACTCTGAGAATTAAGTGTAGTAGTTGTGAAGGTGCATGTTGTTGATGGGTTCAAACAATGGTTCACCTTTAGGAGTAGAGAGCTGACAAGCACTAGATCCATATGCTATTGTGATGATATATGGGCCCTGCCAATTAGGTTCAAAATTTCTAGGCTTTTCTCAATCTACTTGATTCTTTGGATTCTCTTTCAGGACTAAGTCGCCAATGTCAAAACTTCTAGGTCAGACCTTCTTATTATAAATAAGTCGAAGGAGATTATGATATGCTTGCAAGTGTGTCAAAGCATTATGTCTCTTTTCATCCAGTAACTCTAGCTCATGTAGATGGGATACACACTATTCTTCTTGATCAATCAATGATTACATAGATACTCTTAGGGAGGGTAACTTGACCTCAATAGGAAGTATTTATTTAGATCTAAAGACAAGGGAGTATGGAGTAGCTTCTGTAGGGGTGAAAACATTGGTATGGTAGGCCCATAAAGCAGGATTGAATTGGAGGTGCTATTCACGACCTACGTCATTGACACTCTTCTTTAATATCTTTAGGATAGTCTTATTAGATGCCTTAGCTTGGCCATTACCCTGGGGGTAGTATGGGGTAGAAAAGTGGTGTTGGATATGAAAATTTTCAGAGTTCATGGACATCCTGATTCTTAAAAGGGCGACCATTGTCTGTAATGATGGACTATGGGATATTGTCGACATATAATGTAATTCAGGATGAACTGGGCTATTTGCTTTCTAGTGATGTAGGTCATTGGGATGACCTTGATCCACTTTGTAACATATTCAGTAGCAATAAGGATGAATTTATATACATTTATAGAAGTGGGATGGATCTTTCCTACAAGGTCGAGTCCCCATTGGGAAAATGGCCATGGTGATGTAAGTGGTTGTAGTTCTTGAGCTGGTGCATGTATAAGATCTCCATGAATCTGAAACTGGTGAAATTTCTTCACAAAGTGATAGGTATCATGTTCCATTGTAGGCTAATAATATCCCGTCCTCATGATATTTTTGGCTAAAGTAGGACCAACAGAGTGAGCTCCACATATACCGCAATGTACCTCTTGTAAGGTTTTTTGTGCTTCATTTGAGTCGAGACATCGAAGGAGGTTGATATCTAGGCTATGATAGTAAAGGGCATCTTCGATGATGGCATATTTAGAGGCTTGTCGGATAAAGGTTTTGCGTTGGTTGGAGGAAAAGTTAGGAGGGATAATTTGGTCATGTAAATAACCATAGATGTCTTTGTACCAAGGAGAGTTGAGACCAACAAGTTCACACACAAGTTCGGTTTCAGGGACATCGAATGCAGGGACCAAAAATTGTTCTACCAAGAACTCATATTGTGATGCATTGTTAGGAATGTCCAAGAGATATTGAATTGTAGCCATTGCATCATCTGCTTAATTATGGATTCTCGGTATCTGCTCAAAGGTGATGGCAGCAAAGTATAGTCTGAAACTATCAACCATGCACTTGTAGGGCATCAATTTTTCATCTCTAGTATCATAATCATCATTGAATTGCTTAATCACTAACTAAGAATCACCATAAACTTGAAGATCCTTGATTTTCTATTTTATTGCTATCTAGATTCCTATCAATAATGCTTCATACTAAGATATTTTGTTAGTACATGGTAATGCTATTCAAAATGACTTGGGAATGGAATCTCCTTGGGGTGTGATGAACATAATTCCAGCTCTTGAACCATGACTTGTGTAAGACCCATTGAAGTACAACTTCCATGTTGTTGGTGTGTCTATGACAAAGATTGATTCATTTGGGAAATCAAATATCAAAGGATGATCTGCCTTTACTGGTGCATCTGCGAGTTGATATGCTATCAATTTTCCTTTTATTACTTTTCGGTCAATTTACTCAATGTGGTACTCACTTAAGATCATAACCCACTTAGCTAGTCTTCTTGTCAGAGCTGCTTTACTGAGAAGATATTTCAGAGAATCAATTTTAGCAATCAATTTTGTTTTGTGATTCAACATGTAATGTCTCAATTTTTGTGTTGCAAATACAATTGCTAGACATGCTCATTCAATAGGGCTATAGTTTAACTCATATCCGACTAGGGTGCAATTGATGTAGTAGACTGCTCATTCTTTTCCATCATTGTCATTCTGTGCTAACAATGCCCCCAATGCTGATGTAGTTGCCATCACATACAATACCAAATGTCTTCCACAAATTGGAGGCATAATAACTGGTGGAGTCAATAGATAATTATTGATTTGATTGAATGCTTCTTGGCACTTCTCTATCCAATTGAAGGGAATTATTTTATGCAACAAATGTTGAAATGGATGAATCTTGTCTACAAGTTGGGCAATGAACCTATAGATTGATTGCAATATTCCTTGTAATGTCCTTAACTAACTGATGTTGGATGGTAGTGGCATGTCCAAGATAGATTTTACTTTGGCAGGATCGACTTCTATCCCTTTGTGAGAGACAATATATCCTAAAATTTTGCATGATTGGACCTCGAAAACACATTTCTTTGGATTTAATCTGAGTTGGTATTTTCAAGTCATGTGAAAATATTGTCCAAGACTGCTAGGTGACCACTTCGTTCTTCAGATTTTGAGAGAAGGTCATCAACATAATCCTCTATAATTGCATGCATATAATCATGAAAAATGGTAGTCATGGCTCTTTGATATGTGGCTCCAACATTTTTAAGTACAAATGGCATGAAGTTTCAACATAAAGTTCCCCAAGCGTGTGTGAAGGTTGAATTTGGTTTATCTTCAGGGACAATTCTTATTTGGTTATAACTTGAGAATCTATCCATAAGTGATAGAATTTCATATTTGACAATAAGGTGTACTATGATGTCAATATTTGTTAAAGGTAAATCATCTTTAGGACAAGCTTTGTTGAGATGTCTGAAATCTATGCACACTCTAATTATACCATTTGGCTTGGTGATAGGAACAAGGTTTGATATCCAATCTGCATAATCAATAGATCGTATGAATCTAACCTCAAAGAGTTTTTGAAATCCACCTTGACCAGGAGTGCAATCTATGGGCACATTTTCCTTAGCTTTTGTTTGTATGACTTGACATTTGGTAATAGTGGTAAGTGATGTAGAACTAGTTTGGGATCCAATCCAGGCATATCAACATATGACCATGCAAAATTAACTTGTCTTTTTGAAAATAGTATTTTGAACTCAGGCTTTTCCTTGGTGGTCAAAGATGTTGCCAATTGTATGATTCTAGAATTCTCTTGTGTTCCAATGTTCAGTTCTTCTGTTTCTTCTATAAGCAATGGCGATCTCTCCTAGTCTATAGGGAGTCTGTCCAATCCTCCATCCTCAAGTGCCTTAGAGAGGTTTTCATCTTCAGATACGTCCTTTATTTTTACTTTTTCATGGCCAGCAGACGCCTTTCAATTTTGACCTAAAGACCTATTATTTTTATTTTTACTTTTTTTCATTTTCACTTTTGTGACTAGAGGATATGACAGACTCACTAAAGTATGTTGCATAATCGAGTTCTATGGCAAAGCCAACCTTGTGATCCCCACTTGGTATTCCTTCACAAAGTCCCATGAACTCAAAAATTGCTTCGTCATTCTTGAATGTGTCCAAACTTTGTGGTCCTTGGTGATCCCAATCTATGAGTTGTGGGTAGACAAGGGGAAAGCCATCATCAGTATTATCAAGGGCCATGGTGTAGGAAGATAGGGTAAATATGAAAGTAGAGTCATTAGGTTCCCACGAAGTGAAATCAATGGTTTCCCAGAAGTGTTTGATCCACTCTCCTCTTTGGAGAGGAACCTTTGGATGGGGATTTAGTGGGTTTTGCAGTGAACCAATTGTAAGCATTTGACTGAATTGTTCTTTAAGGGAATGCTCATCAAGTTTTCCAAATAGTTTATCAAGGTCTATGTCAGTAGTGGAGGATAGGGAATCCCATTCATATTCATTGGAATCGACTCAAAGTCCCAAGATTCCTTAGATGTCTCGACCTCATTTGATGTATTAACGCCCTCACTCAAAGATAATTTGATACCTTGGACAATCACTGTTATTGGTACAAACCCCAACCCTTGGTGTTTTAGTAGTTTAGTAGGTTGCAAGGGTTCTAACATTCCTTATTTGTTTAGGCCAAGGCCACCATGTCCATCATATCCTTGTCATTTCATTATTAGGAACACTTTTGGATACTGTTCAACTAGCAATTTCTTAAGCTCAATATCCTCATCTTTGTACAACCATGTGAGAATATGGTCATCCAAATATTCTTTAGCTAACTCCCCCCATTTAGTGAAGGTGGTAGGGGGATTACAAATGATGAATTTAGTCTACACGGGATGTGATTTTCCATAAGACTTCAGTAATTTAGGTAACTTTCCAATGAAAAAGACTCTTCATTTTGTATTCTTCGCATCCTTTGTCTTGAATATGGATTTTGGGCTTGGAAGGTGTGGTGAATGGAGTGAATGATTTGACAAGGGCAGATGGATCAATGTAGTGAGATGGAGTGGATGCCTCTCAATTGATGGGCACTTGACGTTCAATAGTTCCTTTTAGGTTTTTGCAATATTGAAAAGGATTGGGGTCGCTAGGAATAGTAATTTCAGTGCCATTGTATCAGAACTTGAGGCATTGGTGGTATGTGGATGGGATAAATTTTATGGAATGAATCCATGGGTGAATAAGGAGAAGGTTGTAGTGAAAATCCAGATCCAAGACATGAAACACTATATTTTGTATTGCTGGACTAACTCTTATAGGAAGTGAAATCACGCCTTCGGATGAGTGCTTAGCATCATCATAAGCTTTGATCACACTTTTCTTGCTTTGGCCTATATAACACATAGAGTATCCCAATGATTTCACCAATTTTAGTGAGAAAATGTTCAGACCTACTCCACCGTCTACTAGGACTCATATGATCTTATGTTTATTAACACATACTTCAAGGTGTAGGGCATCGTTATGATCAGACTTTTGTGTGGAAAATTCTTGTTCGAAGAAGGTGACATGGTGTGGCATAGCTAGTTATCCAACCATGGCCTGTAATTCATTGAAATCTAGATTAGCAGGTATAGATGCTTCTTGTAATGCTTTATCAAGTATAGCTCTATGTTGTGGTGATATGCGAAGGAGTTCTAAAATGGAAATTTGTGTGGGAGTTTTCCCTAGCTGATCTAGGAGATTATATTGGCTTTTCGGCTATGTATTGGAAGAAGGTCCTGGAAGAGTTATCTTGGCTCTGTGAATGGTGACTATACATTTTGAACCTGGGTTGTTTATGGTAATGGTGGCAATGTGATCATCAAAGGGTCTAATGTTAAGTATAATAGTGCTATAATCATGTTTGACAACCACATAATTAGCTTTGTTGTCATTCCTTGAACTAGAGGATTTTACTTTGTCATGGTCATGCAAGGGAGTTTTAAATATGGTATGATCAACATTGGTTTTGCCTTGTGAATATCCTATTGAAATGGTTCCATTTTCAACAAGGTCTTGAATGATATTTTTGAGAGTCCAACATCTAGATGTTTTGTGTCCTTTTCCATGGTGATATTCATAGTATTCATCCTCTTTCCACTAGTCGGGTTTGATTAATGAGGGTTCATAATTTTTGATGTCTGGTAGTGTGATGAAATTAGATTGCAAAAGCTGTTTTAGGACCGATTCAATGGGTTCACCCAATGGGGTGTATGTTCTCTTGGCATGGGGAGGACCTCTGCATTGCTGATTATTTTGGACTGCATTCAATGTTTGGTTTTGACCTTGCATTTGAGAATTTGATATGTTCAATGTGTTTGATGGGGAAGGACCTTGGAGGTGAATGGTAGGACCTTTAGTTATCACTTTGGCATCGAAAATTCCATCATTTGTGACATTGCTATTTTGAGACCAATAATTTATTTTGTCATTATTGGGTTTTGTATTTTCTTTGTGTACTTTGACTAGTCCTTTTACGACAAGACCTTTTTCAATAAGGACACCTTTCTCAAGGATCTCATCAAAACTTATGCAAAATTGGATTTGTAGACTACTCATCATTTCTTTCTCAAGGTTTTCAACAAACATGGTACCAATTGTTTCTTAGGAATGTGACAAGGGAACTTGCTAACCAAACTTTACTATCTTTAGTAAAATGAGGCAAGTGATTCCCCTTCTTGTTTGGTCATGCTGAATTTTGCAAGGGTGACATCATTTTTAATGTTGAAGGAAAAGTGATTAATGAATTTATCAGCCAGTTCACCACATGTTCTAATCCCTGGAGGGAGATGTTCAAAACAATCTAGGGCTGGTCCTATGAGACTTCACAAGAATAGTCTCATCAAATAGGTAGGATAATATGAGACTTTCATACATGCCATGTTAAATTCTCAGATATGTTTTATTGGATCCCCTATCCCCTTATACTTAGGCAAAGGTGGTGATGTGAAATGAGGGGGAAAGGGTGACATGTATAGATTTATGTCAAAAGGAAAGGGGCACAATTACTCCATGGAATAGGTCTTCTTGTTGGTCCCAATTGTATATTTGTCATCTGTTGTTGGAGGACCTGCATTTGTTGCATCAAAGTATCTGCAAAAGAAGGTGTTTACATTGGTTTGGTTTGGTGTTATGGTGTTGGTGTTGAGGTTACATGTCAAATTTGGATTGGGATTGGTGTTTTGTGGTGTGGGACCTTGGTTACCATATTGATGTGTGTTGTTTTGGTTTGGAGTGAAATTGGAATTTAGATTTGTCTTAAAGGCCATGTTTGTGTTTGGTATAGTGTTTTGGAATTGAGGTGTAGACCCTTGATTTTTTCCTTGAATTTGAAAAGTTGGTCCTTGATTTGCATTTTGGAAGGATGGTGTAGGTCCTTGATTAGAATTTTGAAATGATGGTGTAGGTCCTTGATTAGCATTTTGAAATGACGGGGTAGGTCCTTGATTAGCATTTGAAAATGTAGGTACTTGCAATGTAGGAGTGATCCCTTGATTGGTGTTTTGATTTGGGATCCTTCGCGGGACAATGTGAACCTTCCTTGATTTATTTGATTGATGTTGATTAGATGATGGTGTGATTTGAAATTGTAATGAAGGACCTTGGTTTGTGTTTTGGAGGGTAGGTATAGGACCTTGGATTGTATTTTGAAATGAAGGACCTCGATTTGTATTTTTAAAAAAAGGGTTTGTGAAGGTCTTACTCATGGAATTTGATGAGCTTCCAAATGTGAAGTTTTTTCCTTGTGTAGTAGCATGGGTCACCTTGTTTCCAAATGTGGTGATGCTAGGGATGCATGTGGTAGTGGTTTCCATGTTTGTTGTTGTTTGAAGTGGCATGGTTGGAATTTGTAATGAAGAGGGCTGTTGGAAAATGTCCCTCAACTCGCTGGATTGAACCTCTATTAAGGACTTGATGATTTTACCTTATATTCATGCCTTTTCTGCTATATCACGGGGTCCTACCTTCTCCTTGGCGGTAGCACAATGAAGCTTGGATTCATCGGCAGAACGATCACATAGTGGTGAGTGACAACGTGTTGTCTCATTGATATACCGATATGTGATGTTTTGTATTGGTGTGACTTGGGGTTATCGGTGGAACTTTTCTCCAAGCTATGTCGATGGACCGTTGGCAAATGAGAGTGACTTGGATTCCAATGGCAGTGGGGACCACATCAGAGTGTATCAGTTAAGGTGATCCCGATCTACGGTTGCGATGTGTTTAATCCAACGGTGCTCGTTCTATTCCGTACTCCGTTATGGTGAGGGCCGACAGACTCTTGTGAAGCAAGTGAAATTGATTGAGTGTATGACACTTGTCAGCTTAATCAAAGGTGCTTGCTAGTCCCGTGCCTCTTGTGGTGGGTCCTAAGTTACTCATGAGGGGTGTGGAAGCTTCGAACATGTGTCGTCATGTTAATTCTTTTCGAGAGACTTTTTGGGAAAATTGTAGATCCCTTTTTTGATTCTCCGAAACTTCACAAGCAGTGTACGCATGTCTTGGTGGACCCTGGCCATGACAAGTGGTATATGAAGGGGGAAACACATGAACCTATTGACTACTGATGTGTAAGCCATTTAGTGGAGGTTGTTGACTTGGACATAGGCCATTTGGATTCCTAAGAAGTTTCAACGGTTAGTTTGCAAGGGAAGTTGAATCGAACCGGTTGTGCAGAGAATGAATCGATCTTGTTGTTTCTTTACATTCCAATGAGCAAGAACTATTAGAGGTTTGATGGATGTATGATCGACGTATGGTCAGTTTTGTGAATATCATTGTATGCTAAATCGAGAAGCATTGCAACAGTGTTATTCGATGTAAGGTTGACCAGGGAAATTTGTTGCTGTAGTAATTGTCACATGTGAAGGAGAGACTGAAACTTGTATGTAAATTATTTTGCTATAATACAAGAGTTCTTCTTTGGTGTGGTGGGTTTTTCTCCTGTAAGGGTTTTCCCACGTAAATCTGGTGTCAATTGTGTTTGAATGTATTTCTCAATTATGTTATTTATTTCGTATGCATCTTAGTGAACTATAATTGTAAGTTTTAAAAGGCATATCTCTTTCTCCTCTTAGTTTTGACATTAGGAAAAGTTTGTTCTGCAATCGAATTTTTCCTAACAAGTGTTATCAGAGCCTGGCCAGTTGTGTTATCCTTGTGGGTAGGTTGGATTTTTTGTGTCAATTTCTATTAAGTGGGAGTTTTGTAGAGGTCTTGAATTTGTCTAATTACAGAGTGAGATGTCATCGACAAGTATGTCTGGAAGAATTGATATTGAGAAATTCAATGACAACAATTTTGAGTTGTGGAAATTGAAAATGGAAGATCTATTGGTTGACCTTGATATTTGGGTTGCTGTGTCTAGAATGAAACCTATAGGCATGAAGCAAGAAGATTGGGACCTCACAGATCAAAAATCAAAAGGATTGATAAGACTCTATTTGGTAGATTCAGTTCTTTTGAATATTCATGAAGAGAAGACTGCATCGTCTTTATGGAAAAGACTGGGAGATATTTATCAGGGCAAGTCCTTGGTGAATAAATTTTTTTTGAGGAAGTTGTACTCTTTGAAAATGGAGGGAGGAACATCTGTTGCTGATCATTTGAATACCTTTAACATGTTGATTGCTCAGTTAACATCTGTAGGTGTGAAGATTGATGAAGAAGATCTTTGTATGCTCTTGTTATGTTCTTTGCCGGATTCATGGGATCACTTGGTGATGGCAATTGGGAGCATGACAACCACTTTCAAGATGGAAGATGTGGTTGCTTCTTTTTTATCAGAAGAGATGAGAAGGAAGTCTTATGAGATGGCGAAGGAGGCTCTGGTTGTTCGAGGTAGATCGAAAGAAAAAGGCAAGAAGAAGGACAAGAAGTCCAAATAAAAATTAGAAGGGAGATCAAAGTCTCCTAGAAAGAAGTCCAAGGTGAAGTGATGGAATTGTGGGAAGCCTGGTCATGTCCAAAGGGATTGCAAAGAGGAGAAAAAGAAGAAGAAGAAGAATTTTGACAATGATTCTTCTTAGAGCGATGCAAATGCCTTCATTGTAGCCTTGGCAACTCAGGCATCAGATGATGTCTGGCTGATTGATTCTGGAGCATCCTTCCACATGACATCTCACAGAGACTGGTTTACTAAGTATGAAGAATGCAATGGTGGAAAGATGTATCTAGAAAGCGATTCATCTCTGGAGATAGTTGGTCGTAGAAGAGTCAAAATTTAGTTTCTTGATGGTAGAATTAAGGGAATTGATGGCGTAATGCATATACCAGGTCTGGCTAGAAATTTACTTTCTGTAAGCAAGCTGAACGATGTTGGAGTGCAAGTATTGTTCTCAAGAAATGGCTATAAAATGACTAGAGGCTCGATGGTGCTGGCTAGGGTGCCCGAATTGGTACTCTATACAAGCTGGATGCACTGGCTGTTCAATCTAATAGTCTTTGGAAGGTCACATAAGGCTATTCATGAAGAGAAGAATGAAAATGTTCCTATTGGAGAAAATTCCTTGGAAGTTAAACTTCCAGTAGAAAAGACTATGCTCTGGAATCAGAGGTTTGATCACATTGGTGAGAAAGGTTTAAAAGCCTAGTTGAGGGGCTTGATGATTGTAATCTTGAATTTGAATTCTGTGAACATTGCATATATGGTAAACATCACCGTGTTTCATTCTACTCTAGTCCTCATAAAACATCTGGTGTTCTGGATTATATTCATTCTGATGTGTGTGGTCCAGTGGATGTTCATTCGTTATCGAAGTCTAAGTATTATGTTTCTTTCATTGATGATTATTCAAGAAGGGAATTTGTGTATTTCTTAAAAAGTAAATCAAAAGTATTCAGTCATTTTAAGGAATTTAAAAACCTTGTGGAAAATCAGACTGGAAGAAAAATAAAATGTCTAAGGACTGACAATGGCGGTGAGTTTGAAAGGTATTGCAAAGACCATGGGATTAAGAGGCATAAAACAACACCTTACACTCCATAGCAAAATGGAGTTGCTGAAAGGTTAAACATGACGTTGATGGAGAAGGCTAGAAGTATGTTGATCAATGCTGGTCTGGAGCAGAAGTTCTGGGCTAAGGTTGTGGATACAACATGTTACTTGATAAATCGGTCTCCTTCGTCAGCACTAGCTGATAAAATGCCAATGGAAGCTTGGTCTAGTAAGAATCCCTCTCTTCGACATATTCGTGTCTTTGGCCGCGAAGCATATGTTTATGTGCCAGATGTAAAAAGATCTAAATTGGACAACAAAGCTGAAAAATGTATCTTCATTGGGTATGGACTTGGTGTGAAAGGATACAAACTTTGGAATCCTATGACTAAGAAGGTATTGTACAACATAAGTGTAATCTTCAAGCAGTTGAAACCTTCTTCAGTGGATTTGTAGTCAGAGATGAAAGAAAAAAAAGAAAAGAATGATGTTGTTGAGATACCTCTAACTCCAAAAAAAGAGGAACACATTGAAAGTGTACCTAAAACTGAGGAGAGTTCAAGCAGCTCTGAGAGTTCTGAACAAGAAGAAGAACCACAACCTCAGCCTCAGCCTGTGAGGAGGTCTACACGTGAGAAGAAACAACTATATAGGTATGGATTCACTATGATAGATTCTAGTTGTGCCTATGCTTTGATTACTAACACAGATGAGCCTAGGATTGTAAAAGAGGCAACTGAAATGTCTGATTCAGATTCCTAGTTGGAAGCCATGAATGAAGAAATGGCATCATTAAGGAAAAATGATACTTGGGATCTGGTCCCATTGCCTAAAGGTAGAAAGCCCATGGGCTGCAAATGGGTGTTTAAAAGAAAATTGGTCTGGATGGATATGTTGAGAAGTATAAAGTGAGATTGGTTGTGAAGGGTTATTCCTAGGTAGAGGGAATTGATTATGGGGAAATTTTTTCTCCTGTAGCAAAGCTGACATCTATCAGACTTATTTTGTCACTTGCAACAACATATGATTTGGAGATTGAGCAAATGAATGTGAAGACAAAATTTATTCATGGTGATCTTGAAGAAGAAATTTATATGTCCCAGCCTGAGCACTTTGTGAGAAAAGGTAAAGAAAATCTGGTTTGCAAGTTGAAAAAATCTCTGTATGGTTTGAAACAATCACCTAGAATGTGGTACCAGAAATTTGACACATTTGTTTTCTCATTGGGATTTGTAAGATCAAAATCAGATCATTGTGTGTACTACAAGACTAAAAATGATCGGGTTCTTATTATTGCCCTTTATGTTGATGATATGTTGTTCATAGGGAATAGCAAGTTAATGATTTCTGATCTAAAGTTTCAGTTGTCTGCAAAGTTCAAAATGAAAGATCTTGGTGCAGCTAGGTATATTCTAGGGATGGAAATAACCAAGGATAGAAAAATCAGAAAACTTTGGCTTAGCCAAAGTAAATATATTAATATTGTTCTGGAGAGATTTGGTATGAATGATTGCAAGTAGCTAGTTGTTCTAGTTTTGCAGGGGACGAAGCTATCTATTGAAGATTGTCCAAAATCTCCTACTGAGATGGAGGACATGACCAAAGTGCCTTATGCTAGTGCATTTGGTAGTTTAATGTATGCAATGGTCTATACAAGGCCTGACATCGCCCAAGTAGTGGGAGTTCTTAGCAGATTTATGGCGAATCTAGGAAGGACACATTGGGATGCTGTGAAAAGAGTGTTTAGATATCTGAGGGGCACTTCAGAATATGCTCTGTGTTTCCATGGAAATTTGGTTTGTTCACAGAGGACTCTCAGCATTCATGGATATGTGGATTCTGATTGGGCAGGGGACATTGACAACATAAGGTCCACCAGTGGATATACTTTCATGTTGAATGTTGGTGCAATTATTTGGATGAGAAAATGACAAGTTGTAGTTGCTTTGTCCACTACGGAGGATGAGTACATCGTAGCAACTCACGTCTATAAGGAATTAGTTTGGCTTAGAAGATTGTGTTATGATATTGGTTTTGAAGCAGGGAAAATTATTATTTACTATGACAGTCAGAGTGTTATTTGTCTACAAAAAAATCCAACTTTCCATGCCAAGATGAAACATATCGATGTGCAGTATCACTTTGTTCGAGATATGGTGGAGGATGGAATTCTATTCCATGCTCCTTTGTGGTGAGAACCGACAAACTCTTGTGAAGCAAGCAAAATTGATTGAGCGTATGAAACTTGTCAGCTTAATCAACGGTGCTAGCTAGTCCTGTGCCTCTTGTGGTGGGTCCTAAGTTACTCATGAGGGGTGTGCAAGCTTCAAACATGTGTCATCATGTTAATTATTTTCAAGAGACTTTTTGGGAATTTGTAGATCCATTTTTTGATTCTCTGAAACTTCACAAGCAATGTACATGTGTCTTGGTGGACCTTGGCCACGACAAGTGATATATGAAGGGGGAAACACATAGACCTATTGACTGCTGATGTGTAAGCCATTCAATGGAGGTTGCTGACTTGAATAGAGGCCGTTTGGATTCCTGAGAAGTTTTGACGGTTAATTTGCAAGAGAATTTGAATTGAACCGGTTGTGCAGAGAATGAATCGATCTTTCTATTGCTATACATTACAATGAACAAGAATTGTTAGAGGTTCGATGGATGTATGATCGATGTGTGGTCAATTTTGTGAATATCATTGTATGCTAAGTCAAGAAGTATAGTAACAGTGTTATTCGGTGTAAGGTTGATCTGGGAAATTTGCTGCTGTAGTAATTGTCAGCTGTGAAGGAGAGACTGGAACTTTTATGTAAATTCTTTTGCTGTAATACAAGAGTTCTTCTTTGGTGTGGTTTTTTTTTTCTCCCATAAGGGTTTTCCCACGTAAATTTGGTGTCAATTGTGTTTCAATGTATTTCTCAATTTTGTTATTTCTTTCGTATGCATCTTAGTGAACTGTAATTGTAAGTTTAAAAGGCATATCTCTTTCTCCTCTTAGTTTTGACATTAGGAAAAGTTTCTTCC
This sequence comes from Sequoiadendron giganteum, assembly GCA_007115665.2. Taxonomy (NCBI): domain Eukaryota; kingdom Viridiplantae; phylum Streptophyta; class Pinopsida; order Cupressales; family Cupressaceae; genus Sequoiadendron; species Sequoiadendron giganteum. The sequence continues at coordinate 199,914,972 of CM021101.1, forward strand.
ACAATCAACTTTCTCCTAACAAGGGCATCCCTAATGCAAATGGATTTTGTGTATCTTCTTCCACAATGGTTGAGACATCAAAGCCTTAGGGATTTTGGCACCCTTTTTGGATAGTGCCTAGAAAAATCTATTAGGATCAACACCAAAAAGTTGATCAACCATGCTTAAAATCCTTGGGTCTTGGTAAGCTCTTTCAATCTCTTTGGGAGTCATCTTCTTGTTGAATTCTTCTAGACTTAGATTGTCCAATGTAAAGTCTCTTTGTGGTGTCTCTCTTTGAGGTGTGGATTGATTTGAATTTGTACCAAGGATGGTGTCATGAAAGGGGTCACTTGATAAATACATGTCCTTTATTTTGGTTCGTGACCTTATTTCAACCATGTGAGACTCGCAAGTTGGACGGTAATGCAAAGGTGGTAATGAGGCTAAACTATGTTTTTGGGATTTTTTGGATATAAGTATGCAAGGATATGAAAATAATGGATGCTAAGGATACCAAGGGTTGATTAAATAATGATCAAGGATAATGATAAGGTGTCAAGCTCATGATCAAAGGCAATGATCCAACTAAGGTTAAGATGAAATTGAGCTATGTTTTTTTTTTTTGGTATTTTTGGGGTAAAGATGCAAAATTAAGGTGCAATTTGAGTCCAAGGCTAAAGCTACACTCAAATGATATGATATGAGAATAAAGTAATGATAAGGGTATTAATCCTAAAATTTAAGAAAAAGGATGACAACCAAGCTAATATATGTCCAAGATAACAAACCCAAATGTCATTGACCTTTGTGATAAACAAAATGATAATTTTGACAAGGTTGAGTCTAGGCTAGGACACAAGCTTGAGACTCAAATTTGACCAAGGTGATAATGAAAAAGGTTGGTAAAGTGAAGGATTAAGGTCAATGATAAAATGGATAAGCAACCAAGGACTATGCAAAAGATTAGTAGTCTTCCTAAGTTTGAAATTTGAAAGGATGAGTGCAACCTAAGGTTAAGGACTGATTACGCAAGGCAAGGATGCAACCTAAAATATAATGCAATCCTAAACGGAAATGCTAGAATGGAATGGTAAAGGCTTGCAAGTCTCTGGTTTAGCAATTAGGGTCACTGTTAAATGAATTGATTGGATTTTGTACAAGGATTTTGAGAGTTTTTGGTTACTAGGTAGTTGCAACTCTATTTTTGCAAATGTGTCATTTTAGGTTGCGAGTTTCCAGAGTGCAGTTGTGGTTCAGATTGATAGTTGCAGCTCTATTTTTTGCAAATGCAGTTCAATATGATAGTTGTGGTTTTCCAATAATCATTTGTGGTACAAAAATGCAGTTGCGGGCTTGTTTTTATCAGTTGTGGTGACAAAATGTTGTTTTTGGCAGTTTTGATGGTTTTGACTTGGTTTTTGAGTGAGTTTTTAGTGATTTTGATAAAGTGAAGTTTGGAAAACATTGAAGATTGTAATAAACACTTTTTTTTGATATGGTTTTGAATATGAAAATGTTTTGGTATCAAGATAAAACACACATAGACAATAATGCACAATTACTATGGTTGGAAAGTTAACCACTGGTTGATATCCCCACTTGGATTTCTCTAGCCACTTAAATAAGGCAGACAACTAGAGACTTGGTGGCATTGGCTCCCCTCCACAACACTCACTTCTCGGGCTCACCAAGTCTCATTACCCAAAGAGGAATTCCTATCTTTACACATGCTTAGTGAAGATGTGGGGTTCCTTCATAGGTCTAACCTCCTATGATCAATATGTGTATAAAAGGGTTCTTTTGGCCACTAACACAAATTGGTTCTTAGTAAGGGCATCCATTCAAGGTGGAAATACATGTAAAAAGATTAGCTCAAGACTATGGTTAGTCAAGAGGCCTCCCAGTCCCTTCCTAAGAAAGGATTTTAACATAGCTTATGAGGCTACTAAGGGTGGCACTTGTTGGTATGACACATCCAGACTTGTTGCTAAATGACTTTCATCAAGAAGCACTTTTCTTATATAGTGGTTTGGAAGAGCTTGGCCTTAGCTTTGTTATTGCTTGGGTTGTTCCCACCTTTGGAAGCAGGGTGGCAGGCCCTCTAAAATAAAGGTACACAATAGCGAGGAAGTACACTATTTTTTATCTCCCAAATCACACGAAGCGTAAGGAGAGAGCATACACAAATGCCTTTGTCTCACACTTGCATGGGGTTCATTTTAAGCCCAAAATCCAAATGTGGGGTGTGATTGTACAAATGCCAAAGAAATGATTTTGATCCTCAGGATCACCAAATGACATGAGAGGAGAGCATACACACTCTATGACAATTTGCAAACCACAAAACATAGAAGACGCTTATAAATTTTAACCTTTGCTTATGATTTATTTGAAGACACTTGGATTCTTTTTATACCAATGAAGTTTGATGCAAGTTAATTTTAATACCCATGAGTGAGAGAATGCATTTTTCTGTTCACTTTTAAAACCTTATGAGTGAGATATGCAAGTTAATTTTACCCTTATGATCTTGATGCAAGTTATAGTTGTGAAAGCAAATAACACAAAATAAAATTACTTAAATCTAAACTAATAAAGAGCTCAATTTTTTTGTTGTTTCTAGAGAGATAATTTTTGATAACTCCTTGGATCCAAAGCCACACACTAAAAAGAAACCGTTAGAACACAAAAACCCCAACCTACTTGAAAACCCCAAAAGGAAGAAAGAAAGCAAAAAAAAATATAAAATTTTATACCCAACAAGAAATTGCATCGTTCGGGACTATAGATGCGTCACTATGCTGCTTCACACTAGAATAGTTGCATCACTATGTTGCGTCACACTTTCAAATTCAAGTTCCCGCCCATGGATGCATCATTGTTCTTCACAGATGCATCACTATTTTTGAGCTCGGATTTCCACCTAACAGTTGCATTGTTGTTCTTAATAGTTGCTTTGTTTCTTATCACTTGCATCACTGCACGTCTCAATTGCATCGTTTCGTACGGAAAAACTTGCAAAACAAAAAGAAAGTCGTATAGATCCTGTAAAATCTTGTTTTTCACATCAGGTTCACCAATGTAAGACAAGTTAAAATGAGCTAGCCTAGATTATAGTGACAACCACAACACTACTAAGCCAAAACCCAATCTAAAACAAGAGAAAATAATCAAATGAAGAGAGAAAAATGAAAACCAAGAAACAAAGCACTCCCCATTGAAGTTGAATCACTTCTCTTATCTGTCCTATTTCTTCTTTTGCAAATATGCCCTCAGATTTGTAGTTTAACTTGTGCAAACACCTGCAAATCGTAAGCAAGAAAGTTGGAGATAAGTGGTTGTTAAGGAAAAAATGGAGGAGAAAGGATTATTTTATAGACAACCATTCCAACGGACGGTCAAGATCGAGCTTCTAGAAAGATGCCAAGATCGATGGATGAGAAGACATGCAACCTAGAGGGTTGGAGGTTACAAAATAGACGGTCAAGATTAGATAGAGCCCAAAGACGATCGATGGTTGAGATTCAAAAATGAGATAGAGGAAGAATATGGGGAAATTAAAAATTGAAAATAATCAATTCATGACAAGGAATCTCTGGACAAGTGGAGGCATAAATAATTTATTTGAGGAAAAGACAAGCGGGCATTTAATTAAAATAATTTATAAAATCATTTTAATTAAATAAGAGGAGATGGGAAAAGGGCATTAAATAATTAATTTGAGCTAATTATTTAATAAAAGGGAAGCATTGAGAGATAATTAAATAATTTTGACAATTATTTAACTATAGAAGAATTTAAAAGATTAGTGAATAGTCAAATAATTAATTTTAATTATTCAACTATAGGTGAATGACGTGATGGCACTCTCAAATTTTGCAAATTTGAGATGCCCATTTCAAAATTTTGCTTCTGCACTTTCAAAAGTGCACCTGATAAATCAGTCTTGATTGACCCACTTTGGAGGCTTGTATTTTGAAGCCTGTTGATTGTCGTGCAAAACCCATTTGCAGACATACTCAATAGACATATGTGATCAGAAATGTCAATTGACATATGTGATCAGACATGTCAATTTTTAGCTTTCCATGATAAGTTCTGACAGTGTTTTGAAAAGTGAAGTTGGAGGGTTTTTGCACTGATCTGTTGTTTGCAGATTTGTCAGTTTGCGAAACAGCTTCCTGTTTGATCTTGGTTTCTGCAACCAGTTCACTGTCATGTCAAAATGAATACTGTTCCATATTCCCCATATCAAAATGATCTCGGGTGTCAATTTGCAGAACTTCATGATCTGATTTGCTATTTTTAGTAGTTTGAAACCAAATGCAGTTTGTTATGTTTTGCAGCTGCTTTCTTGACAACCTTTTTGAGAGGCCAACTTCGACCGTCAATAAATTTTGATCGATGATGTTTCAAGGCAATTCCTTTTGCACACATGGTCAGGGTATCTTAATGTTCCACTATGTCTAATGGCAGTTCGCCAGAAGTTGATTCACTATTTTTACAAATTGGCAATTGGGTCAGTTTGTGTTGGTTCAGAACTGCTGCTGTTTCAGAAAATCCTGACTAAGCAACTTTGTCGATTAATATCCGGTTCCTCGTAATTGATTTCCCTAAGCCATCTTTTTCACCATACTATTGGGTCAAATGACTATGTGCTTGCAAGTTTTTATGGTTTCACGAGGTTGTTTGACTAGGTTTCAAAGGCGATTCCAGAGTCAACCTGGCCTGTTTTGACCATTTTGCAAAAGTGCCAGAAAATAGTTTCTGAAGGCAACCCAGTTTACCATTCCACTTCAAGTACATCTAGTTGTTGTCCGGGGATGTTTTGAGCATGAAATGTGTTTGAAAACAAATTTTGTTTTAGTCGGGCCACTTGGGGCCCAACATGCTTTGCATTGAGAGGACACCGTAAATGCAATATTGCAAATGAGGATAGCATTTCATTTGTAGTGAATCAAAAATTTATGTGCTTGCATCTGGTAGCAGGATGAACTACAAAGTACTGGATACAGTAGAATGCATTTGTTGAATAGGTTTTAGAAATTTGTATGCAAATGTAAATGGCAGTGTGTGGAGGTCTCGATGGGGTGCATATGTTCTCAGTGATGAGGAATGCTCAAGTTGCTCCAAGCATATCAGATTGGCATGGTGGAGTATTGGTGTAAAGGATGAATGCATTTGGGTTATCACTGAATGGAATCAAAGAATTATTTGATTCTGCTTGGTTGCTTAAAAATCCATCAAAGCTTGAAGAGACTAGTGAACCGTGTTTCCAAATGTTTGTGTAGAGATAAAGGTACATAGATAGATGGTTTTCTACAAACGGAGACATTTGGAATGTTTTGAATGTTATTAATTCACATAAACACACTTCTTGAAATGATGAAGACACGGTGATGATAGTGTTGAATAGTGTTTTACTGGTTTCATTTCAAGGTTTATAGAGAGGATAGTGAACAAAACAATACTCCAAGGGGGTTGCATAGAGCCAACACTAGGGAGGATGGCTGCGCATCAAAGAATGGCTCACTGGCAGAGCCCCAGTTTGGAAAGCCCACAGCCCACACAGCCAGCATGTGAGAGGAGCTCGCAGCAAGTGAAAGGAGAAGCCCGCGTTGGACGGAGGAGACTCTACGGTATGAGGAAGTATGGGGCATGAGTAAGGAGAAGACCAGTGCAAAGAGGCCCGCGCACTGTTTGTGTGAGGAGTGGCCAGTAGGTGGGAGGAACCACACACTAGAGTAGAAGACCCACGGCCAGTGAGAGGGTGGCCACCATGAAGCGAGAAGCAAGGAGCCCTCGCATAATAGAGAGGAGCAGGTGAGGAGGCCACACATCCACCAATGAACAGGTTGTGATTAGACAAAGAGGTGGAAGCCCGCGAAGAAGGGGAAACCCACGCTAGTGAATGAAATGCCCATGCCATAAGAGAATAGCAGGTGGGAGACCCGCGTAAGTATGGAGACCAGGCAGCAATGAGAGGAAGTAGCCCGCGCCTGTGCAAGGGGTGCAGATGGAAGAGAGCTGGTGGAGGCCACCATCAGTCTCAAGCGAGCAAAATTCGGGCATTTTCAGCCCAACCTCGCGGACCTTGCAAGGATGATGCCGTCGAGGACAAAAGCATTGTGAGGTGTGCGAGAGGGTAAAGGTGAGTTCAAACAATTTTTTTTTTCAAAGAGGCCCGATAAAATTTTATACAAAGGGTATTTTCTCATATGCTTGGTGGACCCATTGGTGATGTTTTGTGCATGTGCAAGGTAAATATTAAATTGGGAGATGAGTATAAGGCATGGGTAAATTAATTTTTACCCAAATACAAACACGTGAAATATTTTAAAATACTGAACAGGTAATACTTTATTACTTGAATGAGGATTTTTAAAAATAGAAAGCTTTTACTGGAGGTTAATAATTATTCACTGGGTGAAGTGTTGTTGGGAAGTTAAATAATGTGCTGCAAATAAAATGGAATGGGAGAAATTGCATAAAGTGAATAAATATTCACTTTGCAAAATATTTTATTTGTTGGGAGAGTTGTGAGCCTAAGTATTAAAATTGTGAAACTTTAATATTTGAAGAAATATAAACTGTAGCAAATGAAAAGCAAAGGCAGAAACAGGTTTTCACAGGAAAGAGGTTTTTGAGCTGCTAGATGAAATAAGAAGAATCTCCACATGGGAAGATTTTCTGTTGCTGGGCAATGATGGGCAAATGCTGTTAGAGGGAATGTTTGTTGCTGCAAAGGAGAGAAGATATTATTTTCAATTTGATCAATGGGAATGGAGCTGCCATGTGTCTGCAATAGATTCGAATTTAGGGCTGCTCCTGTTTCCTTCTATTCTCTATATCTTCTTTTGTCTTCTCATTGTAAAGGGTTCTGAGTTTTTGTATTGGGCTAGGTAGATAGAGGTTTGTTAACTCTGAGTTATTTTGAGTCTAGAAGCTGCAATTTCTTATTTTATGAGCAAATACAGCCAGTTTGTGCAAATAAATCATTAAATGTGTTTACATTTTCATGAATATCTTCAATTTGTCTCCATACTTGTACAGTTAAATCATATGAATTCAATAATACAAAGTATTTTGAGTTTATCATCTCAAATTTTATGAGATTGTGTTATTTGTTTATGGGTCTCTTTCAAAGAAATGGTTAAATACTGTGAGCAGATAATAGTGATTTTAAGTGTGCAGGTTGGATCTGATAAGGAGAAGTTGATTGATAATAGGAGTGGGATTGTTGGTGTAAGACACTAACAGTTGATGCAAAGCATCAACAATTTTAAATCCACTAGTTGAATGCCATTTGCTGATAAATTTGTCTTATGTATTTGACTCCATGGCCCAGATTTGGCAGTGATCTATCTTGCAGCTTAATGCATCTCAGAAACAAATTTTAAATGTAAAATCATTCTTGTTCTTATTGTTTGGACTATTGTGTGTCCTACTTTCCAATAACTGAGAGAGGGTTGAGTTACTAAGAATTTAGCTAAGTTTGAAGTTGTTAATGCCTCCCTTAGTATATTTGAATTAGAAATTATCTGCTATAAAAAGTAATGTCAGTGTGTATGGTTGAATTAAGTTTTAAACATTGTATAGGTTTGTCCACCTTGGTCCTGCAGAGCTAGAAGTGTAGGAGATGTCAGTCTTTGACTGAATCTTGTTAGTTGGCCACTAACCTTGGTTGTTCTTTAAAATAGAGGTTGGCTAACTCTTAGAGAGTTGCAAGGTTTAGCTGGGTTGTTATTTTAAACACCAACATGATGATAAGCAAATAATTAAATAAATAATAATTTATTTAATTATTGAAGAAAGGGGAATTAGTGACACAATTAATTTATTTAATTGATCAATGATAGAATAAAGGTAAGAAGTGAATTAATTAAATAATTAAAAATTATTTAATTAATAGAGGAACATGATCAAGAATAATTAAATAATTAAAATTATTTAGTTATGCAGAGACAAAGACCAAGAAAAAATGACGCTAACAGACTAAGACATTTTTTAGTGTCTACACATGGGAATATGTAATCACATTTATTCAAGGCAACAAAAATGTCATTTCATCCTTTATATCTCAAGAAGGGTCATGGTATTATTTATCCATCCTAAGTTTTGTCGGTGATTCACATCCTCTTGGTTTCTTCAAACCCTTCAAACACATTGTTTTCTACTGCCATCTTCACCAAGAAATTTAACTTATTTTGTTTTGGAGAATGGGTGGGGATAGGGTTTGGAAAGAGCCTAGCTCTTTTGATGAATTTTACAAAGACACCCTCATTTGGTATATCTATGTCTGGCACCTTTAATGGAAAGCATTAATGGTCATGATGAGAAATTGTTGACCCGGTTTGCTAACAACTGCTGTAATTGATAAGTTAAACTAGGGGGAATCTCCTTTGAGGTTAGTGAGGATATTATAGCTAAAGTGACTGGTCTCTCATGCACCGGTCAAAAACTAAAGAAACACACTAAAGATTAGGATGCCGACAACATGAACCAATTTTTAAGGAAAATCAACACCCCACCAAATTACATGTGGGAAATGACAAGAGTAAGTTGTCTACATCATGGGACTAGGTTTGTCTTGTGATAATGAAATATGTAACCCTTGAGGGTAGGTTTAAATGTTTCTATTATTACCATATGCCTTTGTTGAACCATTTCAGGCACTGCCTACTTATAAGCTTCCCTTTTTCCTTCTTTCATATCTTAAAATTTCTATTAAAGAGGTTGTTGATCTCATAGCTAAAACCCTAAGAAACCCCCAATCCCACTCCATTAGGGGCTTATTTTGAGAATTTACCATTTTCATCTTGCACTCTAGCCCCAAAACCTATTTTTGTGACCCTTGTGGAAGGGGAGCCTGGTATTAATTCCCTCATTGAACCTCCCAAATGCTGCCAAACCAGGTACTAAGCATAAGCTTAATTCTACTACTAACCAACCCACTCTCGATACCTAAAAAGAAGAAGAGAAAAACTAACCATGTGCAAAGACAAAAAACTGCGATGGTGGGGATGTGTGAGTTAAAAAATATTCCTATTAAAAAGTCCGACAAACATGCAGTGAAGAAAAACTCAGATAATAAAAAAAGAAATTTATCACCTTCTTTGTGGAGGAAGCTAACTTTGAGGATGAGGAGGGTGAAGATAATAATAATGACATTAGTGATGAGGAAAATATGACTGTTAATGAACTTGAAGTTGGTTTTGAGCCTACCAATGTGAGAAGATCCAACAAGCTGATAAAAAAATAAAGGCTAGAGGTTATTATTGATAAAATTTCTAGCAATGATGAACATGACATCAGAAAGGATAACAATAATAAGAAGATGGAGGAGGATGTTGAAGATAACATAGATGGTCCTAGCCACTTCCTCGAGCTCAATAAAATTATCATTAAGGACTCCGCCTTGGAATCCTCTCCCTATCATGAGTGTAAAGAGGTAGCTAGCCATCTCTGTGAGGAAATTTCTCAAGGTTACAATGTTTTGTTGACTCGAGTCAACAATCTTGAAAGGAAGCTTAATCGTCTCACTTACTTCACTCTTAAATTGATCCATCATTCCACGGTCACTCTGGCTTCAATTCTCCAGGAGGAGATTAAGAAACATGATCTCGCGACTGAACCCAACTCCAATCAAGCCAAGATGGATGTGTTAAAGTTCCTCATGAAGGAATGGGAAAACATATCTAAGTAGGGGGCTCGGGGGTTAATTCCCATCTGCTTTCTTTGATGGTTTATGTTCCTCTCCTATTATTTTGTTGTTCCGATTTTTTTATTTTTTTATTAAAAATAGTTTTCTAAACTTTTTCCCTCATGGCCATTTGTGTTAAGGGTACTGTTAGAACCAAAAATTTCCATTAAAATTCTAAGTTCTTTGCCCATTTTAAATACCATCATTTGCGTATCTTTCTAATAATATTTCGTTTTCCCCATCCATAATGTTCAAATACCTTTACCGCCATTCAAAAAGGCCAAAGTTGACTCATATATTTCAACCATCGCTCTCATTATTCATGTCATTCACCACCTTACCATGGCCTCCCACAATAGGCTTGCGGTATGGCGGTGGCAGTTAACAAGCAGGCACAAAACAGTTACCGTGCCACTGCGCGCGGTCTAAGCATAGACTGCGGTGGCACAATGGATGGTTAATAGGTGGAGAGGAAACACTTACTGCACCACCATTGGTGGTCATATCATAGTCTACAGTGGCTGTGGTGAATAGGAGGAAATGGTCAGAAGGCTTACCGAGGTACCACACACGGTTCTAACGGAGATCGCGATGACTGCAATAGACAAAGGTGGCGGTGAGGTAACCGACGAAGACAACTACTGCGGTATCACTAGTAGTCAAGCCAGTGACCACGGTAGCGTGGTGATAGAGATAGACAATGAAAGAGTAGTAAATGCCAGACACCACGGTTCTGCCGATGGAAAAAGTATAGACTGGGGTAATGCGGTAAGAAAACGGTAAAGACAGAGGTAACAGTTAGTGCTAGTCACCGCTATACCACGGGTGAGCAGAACGAAGGGTGCGGTAGCGCGGTGGAGGAGAAGAAGATGGTCAAGGTCAAAGACCGCTATACTACGGCCGGTCAACATGTTGACCGCGGTAGAGTGGTAGGACTAAAAGGAAGTTTCACAACAATAAATGTAAAGGAGGCAACATATAACGTGAGATGCACGAAGCGGTAAAATATAAAGGGAAAAATCAAAAGCAAGATTATAGTTAAAATTTTTTAATTTGCTGAAAGGCAACTCAATTAAATATTTTATCTCTATGAGAGAATATGGAACGATTTTACCAGAAATTGAAGGGTCGCAACCCTTGGGATATGCTGTATAAATGTATTAAAAATAAAAGAGAAAAGGGGAGTAGATTTTTAGGTAGTTGGATAGGGTGAACAGTTGCCGAAATAAGATATCATGATGTATATTATAAATATTTTCAGATCATATAATGGAGAAGAATACATAGATTTGGTGATCAAATATTGGTGTTAGTTGTTTTTCAAATTAAACAATTATTCGGCTGTCTCCAAGTTGGTGTTCCTTATTATTTTTAATTTATTCCAAGTGAATACTAAAATTCATCAGACACATTTGTTGTTCTTGTGTAACTTGCTTAATTGGTTTCTCCAAGTAGGAATTAAAATCCCTTTAACAAATTACAGTAATTTGAAAATGTCAATTAGATCAATAAGAAGAGTCTATAATTAAAGGCTGCCACATTGTCTCCAAACAATCCTATTAAGTTATTCAAAACTGAATATATCAAGTATATGTTTTATTTTGTTAGTACACATTTTCTACCACTGTGTGACCCCTTTTAACTGGTTCCTTCAAGGAAGGATTAAAACCCTTTTAGATAGATCACAGTAACATAGTAGGCTTTGATTGGATCAATAAGAAGAGTTTTGTCAGTCACATCCTTGCATGTTTATATCGGGTATAAACAAGTATAAGCGCCAAACAATTAGAATTGTATCTAGTTAGTAGGTCACACATCATTTACATCTTGACTCCATTTTACCCAACAGAAGTAAGCATTGGTCATACCAATTCCATTTTAGAATTTCACAAAATCTTATCTATATATTCATATTTCAAACATCATTAGGAGTAGAAGTAGTTATTAGGCTTTTATCTATCCCTCACTATTTTCCATCAGGGATAGATAGCACAAGTAGGAATCATACAACTCAAGTCTGCATCATATACATAGGTTCACCCACCTTGGTCTAGCAGAACCTAAAGAGAAGAAGGTTCAATCGCATCAATTGGCCTTGTATGTTGGCCAAAAGCGTTGTGAGAGCTTGGCAACCTCTTGTGGTTCAAACTTGCATTTTTGAGACCCAATAGTTTGGTGACTCTACTGGGAAATAACTTGAGAAAAGTTCGGTGGCAGACAACCTTTCCATATAGAGTCATTGAAGAGAGATTCATAGTTAAGAAGTTTGAAAAGTGACTCCACTGGGTGAAATAATAACATTTTTTATTTTCACTTTTAAAAGTGGGTGGCGAGTCTAAATGAACAAGTGGATTGAGATTGATAGAATAAAATACAGATTGGAAAGAAATCATCTCAGAGTTCAGAATATCATAATTAATCACAACATGCAGGGAAGAAGGTCTTTGTACAGAGATGGTGATGGTCCTAATGAATAAAGCAAGTTGACTTACAAAAATGATCAAGGCAAGAAGCTGTCTAATGACCTGGGCCCAACAACTAAAAACAAAACATCAAAACTACCAGTGGAAACACATAATTCATATGATGCACTTGTAAATGAAAACAACCCGTATAAAGAACCTCGCACTCCTGAGGAGAAGAGAAATCCCTTCTATCTAATGGACCATAAGAAAGTTGAAAAGCTCATGGCTGGATTTGAAGCTGAAAGAGAAAGGAGACAATTTTAATATGATCAGAAAGAAGCACTTCTTGAGGATGGACTTGGATATGAAATGGCCTCTGAAGAAAATTATGAACTTATGGCTAGGGATGAAATAAATGCAAGATTGGAACACAAGAGACAAGACATAGAGAGTACAAGAATAGAACATGAGCAGAATCTTCAAGCAATAAGAGAGCTTGAAGAATTGAAGTTGAAGAAAAATGGGATTAGAACACCAATGGCTCATTCACCCAAATATGTGCCACCTCATAAATAAGGGAATAGCAATATAGGACCCTCGATTCCTCCACAAGCCCAACAAAATCAGCCAAGGAATCAGTATAAAATGTCAAATGTTCCACCACAACACCGAAGTACTCAGCCACCACCTTACCAAAAGCATGTGCCCCCACAAGGTCAGCAATATGTATATTTGTCTCACAATAATCCATTGTACAATTACCAGCACCATCCCAATCCTCCTCTTCACACAATACACAACTATGATCAGGTAGTTTGATTTGGCTGGATTTCAAATATGTCCTTACCCTATGGACAACAGTTGGAGAAGCCTTGTCCCAAACTTTACAGAAAGTAGTGCAATTATAGTTGAAGAGAATTTAAGAAGCTTTAACGCTTTTATGCAGGATTTGGATATGCAATATGAAGATTTGCAAATGAGTTTGTTTATGATGTCACTGATTGAAGATGCCAGATTGGTTTAACAATTTTCCAACTGCCTCTATTGATTCTATTCATGTGTTTTATGAACAGTTTCTTGAGCAGTATGGGAATGAATATGCACCAGAATTTTCATTGCATGAATTGGTGACTATTCAGAAGCATCAAAATGAGTCAGCTTATGATTTCAACTAGAGGTTTTCTAAATTACATAATAAGATAACCTTGGATGTAAATTAGCTGATCCTGCTACATTAAGTATTTATTTAAAAGAGTTTTATCCTAAGATAGGATATGAGCTTAGGAACAGGGGTCCTGGAAATTTGGCTAAAGCTCAAAGGATAGCACTCACTATTGAAAATAATAGGAAGGCTGCAAGGATGATTTCCAAGAGAGATAACCCTAGGGTTCCCCAATATGTTCCTCCAAACAAACAAGAAAACACATATAGGAATGAAAGGCCAAGACTACATGACAGGCCATATAATACAAATTGGAGAGATGGAAAGCCAGTGATGGATAATAGGCCAAGAAATAAAGAGACACTCGATCCTCTAAAGAAGAGAGGGACATACATGGTTGATAATAGTCCTTGGTGTCCAGTGTGTGACTTGCCACACTCTTCAAAGCATTGTGTTGTAGCTCAGTCAGTGCTAGGAAAAGACATAGCAGAAAATGATAATGAAGAAGATCATAATATCTATTTGACTTCTCATACTCTTCACTCAGTAGAGCAAGGGTATTCATCTTTAGGAGAAGGAGGGTATGAATATGATGTTGATCATCAGAAATATAATGTTCACACAACAGAAAAACAAGTTTTTTCTAACTATGAGGAAAGTGATGATGAACAAGGTTCTCCTACTACATCATATAAAACCAATAAGGAAAATATGAGGAGACCATCTGAGGAAGAAATTAAAAGATTGACCATCGTAGCAATTGAACAGGCTAAAAGCAAGTATTAGCTGAGAAATAGAAAAGTGAATGAGAATGAAGGTGTTCTAAGACGAATATTTTTGAAAAATAAAAAGATATCCCATGAAATATCAAAAGGGACAGATGACAAGCAATCTGATAAAAAAGAACAGAAGCATGTCCCTAAAAAAGGAAATAAATAATTTCCTAAGGACAAGGAAAAGCTAGATCGGGCACCCAAAGGGGAGAAAGAGAAGAACAAAGAAGAGCCAGCAGAGCAAAAGAAGGTGATCAGGACTGAAGGTACATCTTTTGACTTCGTGCAAGCTTTGTCCCAAGTAAAAATGTCTGTCCTGATGAAAATTAAGGAGTATAGGGAAAGTGCTATTCAATTAATGTCTAGTGGGAGGAATCAAAATGTGAACTTTGAACAAAAGGAGTATCTTGGAGTTGCTGATAAGATAGGAAAATTAAAAGTTTCAGAAGTTTGCCTAAATAATGCATTGATGAATACACCACAAATTGATCCATTTTTACTACCCTATTCATAAACAGTAAATTGGTAAGAAATTGCATGATAGATTTAGGTGCTTCTATTAATATTATGCCAGTAGGGGTAATGAAACAACTTGGTATGTGGATAGATATTGAGGGTGGTAAATGTTATTCCATGGATAGTAGGCCTATCCCAGTTGTGGGGATTATGAAAAATGTAGAAGTAAAACTAGCAACCTACCCACAGGCAACCTATAATATTGATATAACTGTGATTGATACACCTCCTTAGTTTGGAATGCTTTTTTGAAGACAATGGATTGCAGCAGTTGGAGGTAATGTGCACTTTGATTTATCATATGCCACAATACCAGTTAATGGTGAAGAAGTAAAGTTGTATAGAGAACCAAGAATGAATGAAATTGTTGAGTATGTTCCTCAAAAACAACTTAATTGCTTTTGTGATGTGGATTTAGGGAGTTTCAGAGTAGAATTGTCTCAGCCAGAATTAGTGAATACTGACCCAATTCATAAGCTTGTTTCTAAAAATCAACAAGGTGTTTGGAAAATGTATTTTGATGGGGCATGTAGTCAAGAAGGTAATGGAGCTGGTATAGTTTTCATATCACCAGAAGGTATAACATTTAATTATTCATTTTTGTTGGCTTTTGAATGTACAAATAATGTGGCAGAGTATGAAGCCTTGTTGATTGGTTTGAACATGGCTGTCAAACATAAGATTAAGTTTTTGTCTGTCTTGGGAGATTCTGAGCGAGTTGTGTCACAAGTTAGATCAAAGTATGTTGCAAAGAACATGAGGCTGAAACAATATAGAAATGTTGTGTGGGATATAGTGGAACGTTTTGATGCATTTTCAATTAATTGGATAGATAGATCTGAAAATTTAATGGCTGAATTTTTGGCTAATGTCGCCATAAAGAAAGATGATATCACTTTGGCAGGAGTGTCTCAGGTTGAATTCAAAACAAGACCAACAATCCCTGACAACATATATAGTTGGAAAGTTTTTAATGATGATACTGAACTTTTGAAATTTCATCATTGTATAGATCAGTACGAGGGACAAGAGATAGATTTCAATGGTTTTGTGGAGAAGTGGACAGGAAACAGACAATATTTGGGATGGAAGTTTGCAGCTTAAAACTAACAAGCTACCCAAAGGGCTTATGGAATTCGAGAGAGTGTATGATGGGAGTGATCGTTCTCTCATAAAGAAGCCACCTATTAAGAAAGAAGATATTGAAGAAATAAATCTGGGAACTGAATTAGCACCAAAAAGGGTTTATATTGGAAAGAAAATAAGCCCAACTTTCAGGAGAATGTTGATTACATTGATGAGAAAATACAAGCATGTGTTTGCTTGGTTTTATGAGGATTTGAAGGCATATAGAGAAGATATTTTTCAGCATGAGATTCCACTTAAGCCAGACACAAATCCATTTAGATAGAAGTAGAGGCCTATCAACCCAACTCTGGAACCTAAGATGCAAGAGGAGATATCAAAGCTTAGAGAAGGAGGTATCATAAGACCCATTAGGCATTCAACATGGGTCTCAAATTTGGTTCTAGTCAGGAAGAAAAATGGGGACATAAGACTATGTGTAGATTTTAGACATCTGAATGTTGCTTCCCTTAAAGATAATTATCCTGTTCCAAACATGGAGGCAATATTGCACAAAGTAACAGGGTGTGAGCTATTGTCAATGATGGATGGATTCTCAAGATATAACCAGGTCAAAGTCAAAGAATCTGAGTAGTAAAAGACAAAATTCACTACATCATGGGGAACGTATGTCTATGTAAGAATGCCATTTGGTCTCACAAATGCAGGAGCTACCTTTCAAAGGGCCATGGATGTGGCATTTGCAGATCTAATCAATGCTATAATGGTGGTAAATCAAGATGATCTCATTGCTTATTCTAAAAAGGAAGAGAAACATGTTGGGGACTTGGAGAAGATCTTCATCAAAGCTTTGGAATATGGTATTAGTCTTAATCCTAAAAAATGTCATTTTGCTATCACAGAGGG
The DNA here is from genome assembly GCA_007115665.2 of Sequoiadendron giganteum. NCBI lineage: Eukaryota > Viridiplantae > Streptophyta > Pinopsida > Cupressales > Cupressaceae > Sequoiadendron > Sequoiadendron giganteum. Next base: position 199,931,505 of record CM021101.1, read on the forward strand.
TAAACTTTTGGGGCATATATTGTCAAGAGATGGGATTAGGATAGATCTTGAAAGAGTAGATGCCATAGATAAAATTCCCGTTCCCAAAACTATCAAAGCAATCCAATCATTCTTTGGCCAAATTAATTTTGTTAGGAGGTTTGTGTCCAATTTTATTGAGATTGTTAAACCTATATCTAAGATGTTGAAAAAAGAAGAAAAGTTGGACTGGACTGCTGAAGCTATGGATGCTTTCATATATATAGAAAGAGCTATCAAAGAAGCCCCTATCTTGAAGTCCCCTGATTTTAGTAAACCATTTCAGATATTTTGTTTTGCTTCATTTGACACCATAGCAGCTGTCATGTTGTAGAAAAATGATGAAGGCCATGAGCAACTTGTTTCCTTTTTTAGCAAGTCTTTGTAGGGGTCAGAATTGAAGTATGATATTATGGTAAAATAGGCTTATGCATTGGTCAAAGAAGCAAAGGCTTTTAAACCTTATCTCGTTGGTGCTAAGGGAATTTCCTATGTCCCACATGCAACTATGAAGGATATCCTGGTGCAGACAGAGGTGATAGGGAAAATATGTAGATTGATTAATAAAATCCAAGAGTTCAATATGGAGATTTAGATTACCAAAATTGGTAAGAGGATAGGGTCTAGAAAGGATGATGGCAGAAATAAATATTGAAGCAAACCAAATCTGCAATGTAGAAGGTAAGGAAGAGGTTGTAGCAAGTATTGAGCATACTCCATGGTATACAGATGTGATGTATTATTTTAAACACATGAAATGTCCTAAAGGGCTGAATGATACTCAAAGGAGAACTTTGAAGTTGCAGGCTTCTAAATATGTTTTTATAGAAGGGTATTTATTCTGGAAGAATAGGGATGGCATATTGCTATTATGTTCAGATGAGTCCTAGGCAAGACATGTCTTGAGAGAAATGCATGAAGGGGTTTTTGAGGCCATTATTTCGCTAAGACCATTGCACACAAGATTCTTAGGGATGGTTATTATTGGCCTAAGGTGTTCAATGATTCTTTTACATATGTGAGGAAATGTGAAGTTTGTCAAAAAATTTCAGGGAGGTTAAAGTATCAAGGAGCATTGCCACTTCGACCCTTGTAGGTAGAAGCACCTTTTCACCAATGGGGAGTTGATTTCATAGGAGAAATACAAGAGAGATCAAGTGGAGGACATAGGTGGATACTAGTGGCCACAAATTATTTTACTAAGTGGGTGGAAGCTGTCCTAACTAAGCAAGCAACAAGCAAGGTGGTAGTGAACTTTTTGATGGTGAATGTTATAACCAGGTTTGAAACCCCTTTCAAATTGATCACAAATAATGGGATACGTTTTAGATTTGAAGAGTTCAGAGATTTTTTCAGAACATATGGCATTGATGTTTCTTATTCTGCCCCATATCATCCACAAGAAAATGGTCAACCAAAATCAAGTAATAAAAGTCTTTTGAAGATAGTAAGGATGATGCTTGGTACAAATAAAAAGGCATGGGGTTCAATGTTAAGATTGGCTGTATGGGAAGATAGGATTACAGTGAAGAAGGAAATTGGAAAATCTCTGTTTGAATTGGTGTATGGGACACAAGCTAGGATGCCACCACAGAACATTTTGCCAGTTTATAATTTTATTCTACAAGAAGACCTGGATATTCCTGAATCTATGGAGGAAAGAATGGAACAACTTGCAGAACTTGATGAAATAAGAAGAATGGCTCAAAAGTAGTATGTGAAGTTACAGTTGATTGGACTAAATTGTGGTGTTTAATTTATTTTGAAATAGGCTTAATTTAATTTCTTGGAAATGGTTTCCTCAGTTCATCCTAAAGTGTCAATCCGAGAACGTAAGATTTTGAATTGTGTCGTGGCAGTATGCTGAAGAGCTGCAGATTAGAAACCAAGGGCTGATGAATGCATACTAATGAAATCTGTGTTTAAGAAAAATTCCAATTGGCAGACTTCTTGTCACAATATGTGACAAGAACTTGTAAAGAGATAATTCTGCAACAAAAATAGATCACCAAGATAAAACAGAAGAGAAATAAAATTCTATAAAGCATAATAAAAAGTATGACAGAGACAAAATCAAGGATGCTAGTTATAACAAAATATCTCACATTTCCATGTTTATCTTTTTATGATTTTGTTCTATGATACCAAATTGTTTTCACACTGGCAGTCATTAATCCGATTAAACATACATATCAACAGATACTAAATGAATTAACAAGGATCCAAATAATAGAATTAAGACAAAATGAATTACACAATTGCAATGAATCAATCAATTCAAAAATAGTAACCAATTAATCATAGAAATAAAATTAATCAAATGACTGTAAAACACACATTACCATGCATATAAATCTAATCTGAAATCACCAATAATCGAGGAAGTGGGCCCTACCTTCGCCGATTATTGAATGATGGAAGTCACGAAACACCAATTTACTCCACGCTTATTCTCATCTAATAAAAATGACTGATACAAAAGAATATGTCGATCTTACTAGTATGTGGATCTGATTTCTCAATTATATCTATTGATATTATGTTTTCATCATGCATATATATCGTTTGATTATACTAAAAACAACATATAAGTTTGTTTGTTCATTTAGCCTTTCGGCCACTCACAAACAAGAGTCTTTAGATTGATAAAAGACAGCAGGCCAATTTTAGCATGAAACTAAAACAACTTTAACTAAAATAAAGAGTCTAAACATCTTTTTGCCGGTTTCACTTCATTAGATTCCTGAGGTCCTCACATTTGTAACAACCTTCAACTTCCTTTCGAACCATCTCCTACCACAAAACAATCAGATTTATCATGATTTTTGGTAAATTATCAATCCCCAACTTCTTTCCTTATTTTATTAAATATTAAGGTTCCTTCAGCAAATGGTGATAGGATTAGGGATAGGGATATAGATAAAAAGGAAATTATAAGGTAAAAATAGTGGACTGATTCTATACTCATCATTTCCCCCTAGCTAGACATTTTGCATGTCCCTATGCAAAATTTACAAAACCAGAAGAGTTGTGAGTTTTTGCAGAGTGCCCTTGAATTCATCAATCCAATGCTGCCGCATTGTTTGACCCTTTATTCATGTTCCTGGATAGAAGCTATTTTTCTATCAAGTTTATCCTTGTGTTCTCCGATTTCCTTTGCTTGAGAATTGATGGTAGAATGAGCTTCCTAGAGCAGACCATGCAATGTTTGGTTTTCCACCCGTACCTTGGTGAATTCCTCTTTTAGGCCCTGTAATTCCTTTTCATGGGAAATGTCTTCAGCCTCCGCAAAAACTTGTGTTTGAGGGTTATTATCAATACTATCCATGGGTTCTTTTGGAATCTGTTCTTCATTTTCTAGGGCTACCTCCTTCACAACCTCCTATTCTTGATTTGTTTCTGATGGTATCATAACCCTAGTAACTTTTGCTTGTTCTGATTGACTCTTAGCTGGCTCATTTTCTAAGTGGACACTGGGTGAATGTTCTAGAGGGTCGTCAGCTTGTTGCCTGGATTTTTGTTCTTTTGCCTTCTAACGTTTTTCCCTACTCAATTCTCTGTAAAATTTTCCCCGCTTTCTCGAGACTTCAGATAGAACCTCTATTTCTTTAGAACCCAACACATTACCAGCTACCTTAGCTAGATTATCTAACTTAGATGAAGCATCAAACTTTTGTTTTCCCTTCCTGTCCCTAGATTGACCAGTAAGTGTTGTATTTGAGGGTTCCTGTTTCTCACAACTTTCCTCACCAGAAAGTAAAGGTTTTGATTTATTGAGTTTGGAGGAATCTTTCTTTGTGTTGTGTTTGGAGGGCTCTCCTTAGTTTTCTTGTCATCGGTCCTTTTAGGTGTTTTATCAGAACCAAACTCCTCATCCGAAGAATTATCTTTAGAGGAACCCTCTGTGGAAGATTCCTCTTCCTCAGAGGGTCAAGTATCCTCACCATCCCGAGAATGGACGAATGAATCCCAATCACCAGGAGGAGTCAACAATTTTAATTCCCAAACTACCAAATTTTTTATTAACCTGTGGTGAGATAAACAGTTGGGTTTACTGCTTCGAACTATTTTGGACATCCATTGCAAATATCGATATAGAAAGGAAGGAACATTAATCAACAACCCTTGCCGTAAATACAACATCAATTTGAAATATTGAGCAAAGACATATTGGAATCTTCCTTCACAAGTAATATATTGAATTATGTACTTGGCAACCTCCCTCCAATGCCTTGGTAAAGATTGCAGCTTGGTACCCTGGCCAAAAACCATTTCTACAGATTCTCCTCACTGTAAGAATTTCTTTCGTGTTGGTTGCAATTTTGTGGACTACTTCAATTTTTTTGGAAAATATTGTTCTTCGCTCATTGGAAGTCCATAAACTTCTGCAATGATGTCCATTGTAACTGTGATATCAATCCCTTGAACAATAGCATTCTGGTTGCGGAAATTATGGGCAAACTCCAACGCCACCCTCTCATCAAACCCTCACATCCGCTTGAAATAAGTATCCCAATGAGCCTTCTGAAACTCTGCATATGCCTTAGCATGTGTTTTCAAATTTTGTATTGTGATGGGCTCATGCCGCAATCGGTGACCTCTTGCCATGTTCACAGGAACTCACTACACTTGATACCAGAGTTTGCAGGAATACAACTTCCAGAAAAATGGTATTCAACAGTTAAACTTAGCAGTGACTATTTAGTTGTAAGATGGTGGTAAATATAGTAAATGAGAGTTTTAATGCGAAAATAATGGCGATGACAACCCAAAATTTGAAGGCAGAAATAATGGCAATGACAACCCTCGGAAGGCATGATGACACAGATAGTCCGTCCCCCCAGCTGATTAGTTGCATCGTCCACAGGGCAAAGGAGAATTTGACAGAAGGAAACCTTAACATTAAATAAAATAAAGAAAGAGGTAGAGAAAAATCTGTTACCAATTACCACGATCACCCAAAATGTATGTCGCATGCGTCGAGATGACGAAGAAGATTGGAAATCTACGAAAATGTGACCGAAAAGGAGGTGGATGTGACAAGTAGGAATTCGTATTGACGGATGACAGCGCCAAAAGTAGATCATGTGAAAGGGACAACAAAAGAATGATAAATGAAAGACAACAAATGAGTACGGCAGAAGGAGTTGTCAGAACGGATGAGAGAAGATGACAATGCAAGCCAACAAAGCAATGATCTAGCAACAGACAATAAGGCAGCATACCAAAAAGACCCAACGAACACCTGTCACACATGCAGAAGGAAAAAATGCCTCATGGCAAAGAAACGACAGGAGTTGGAAATAGGAAAAAGAGTACCTGCAAGAAAACATAGAAGATAGCACCAAGCAAAAAAATGGTTGCTGGCTGAAAGCCACAAACAACCATGGCAAAAACGAAGAGGCACGGAAAAGGCAAGATCATTCTTGGCAGAGAAGTGGACATGTGCTTCTTGTTCTTTATTCTTTATTTTTTGTATATTATATATATATATATTTTAATTTTGATAACGACAACAGGTCACTGGCATCCTGGTTTTCAACCTACCACCGCCTAGAGGCACCGAAAAATTGATTTTCACCCCTAAGGTTATTTTGCAGTTAGTATCCACTGAAATTCGATTTTCAGATATTAACTGGCCAACAATGCCCAAAGTTTTTTATTGTTGGATCTTTTATTGTTGTTGTTGTTGTTTTTTTTTGTTTTATAAATGTGGTCAATCCCGGAGGAGACCAAAAGGAACAACAATAAGTTCCTGTGCCACCGTGAGGAAGAAAGCTTCTCTGGAAAGAGGCTTCTTGTAAAGTTTAAGGTGATGACCATTAACAAGGAGAGTCCTTCATTCAGAGTCCATTGTATAGAGATGAACAACACCATTATCATATATTGTTTGAATCTCATAGGGTCCAAGCCAACGTGTGTGAAACTTCCCCTTGAAGTCCTGAAAATGAGAATCATATAAAATTTCCCAATCACCAAGTTGAAATGACCATTAATGGATGTGACAGTCATTCCATAAGGCACGTTGCTTTTGAACAATCTCGGAGTGGAAGAGAGCTTCTTGGCATAATTCACTTAAGGAATGCAATTGATCAATCTATGCTTTCTGTGCATCTGAAATATTCATACCTAGTTGAAGTGCAGCGCGAAGAGTTTTTATCTCAAACTCAATAGGAAGGATTTCCTTCCTACCATAGATAAGTTCATAAGGGGTCAAACCAGTGGTGGTTTTCCACGTTGTGCGATAAGTCCACACAGCTTCAGGAAGCTATGTAGCCCAATCACACCTATGAAGTGCGACTATCTTGGTAAGAATATTTTCAATCTCCCTATTAGTAGCTTCAACTTATCCATTAGCCTGAGGATTATAAGGAGAATACTTTCGATGGAGGATCTCATACTCACGAACCAAAGCAATAATGAGCTTAGATGTAAACTGTGGTTATTTCCTGGAGTACACCAAACCTTGTAAAAATCTCAAAATACAAGAAATTCGCTACCTTTGAATCTTTGGCATGTTTGAGAGCTACCACCTCAACCCACTTGGTGACATAATTGGTGCATACAAGGATATATTCCTTGTTTCGTGAGGGTGGATTGATTGGCCCAACAAAATCAAGGCCCCATTTCTCAAATGGCTCAATAGACAACTCGGGGTGTAAAGGAATCTCATCTGATCATGTAGGTCAACCCATGCACTGACATTTGTCACAATGATGAACATAGCGCCTACAATATTTGTGAATTGTAGGCCAATAATATCTGACAGTAAGAATTTTCTAGGCGGTTCTCTGAGCAGAAAAATGCCCCCCACATGGCTCTGTATGACATGCACAAAGTATATCAAAGACATCATCTTCACATACACAACGTGGCATGATATTATCAATGCCAGTGTGGAAGAGTAATCCATTGATCCATGTGTATTTCCCACAAAGTCCAACCAGCTTCCGCCACTCCCGGGAAGAGAAGTGAGGTGAACACTTACATGTGACTAGATAATTGGAAATATCAGCAAACCATGGGCTCTTTGTGGATATGGAAAACAAATGTTCATCAGGAAAAGCATCATTGACTAGAGAGGGCTTGGCGTCAAAGTGTTGCAAACTGGATAAAAAGTCTGCAACCACAGTTTCTTGACCAGGCTTATCAAGTATAGTTATATCAAATTCTTGAAGCAAAAGCAACCACCTAATGACCCTACCAGTAACCATAGGTTTATTCATTAGAAATCTAATGGAAGAATGATCCATGTGAACAAACACTTTATACCTAGTAATATAATGCCAAAATTTATTGATCGCATAGACAATAGCTAAAAATTCTTTTTTAGTTACCATATAATTTACCTTAGCCCCTGTGAAATTATTGTTGATGTAATAAATAGAGTAGAATATATTATCCTCTTTTTGGCCGAGAACAACCCCCATCGAACAATCTGAAGCATCTGTATGGATATGAAATGGCAACTCCTAGTTGGGTCCTCGTAAAACTGGCATGGTTACAAGTTTTTTTTTGATGGCTTCAAAAGCTTCCTGACATTGAGGTGCCTAGGAAAAAGTAATGTCTTTAGCAAGCAAAGCAAACAAAGGAGAAGCAATTTTACTCAAATTTTGAATAAATCTCCGATAATATCCTGCATGGCCAGGAAACTTCAAATATCCTTCTGACTAGAAGGTGTGGGTAAGTCCTAAATGATTTGGATCTTTTTAGGATCCACTTGTATACCTTTAGAGGAAATATAATGGCCAAGCAAAATTCATTCAGTCATAAGCATATGGCATTTTTCATGACTTAATGACAAATTAGTGTCTATACAATTCTTAAGTACTTTTTCTAAATTAGCTTTGGCCTCCTCATAAGTATTACCATGAATAGTAAAATCATCCATATATACCTCTACACAATCATTGAAAAGATCTGCAAAAATTCTCAAGACTACCCGTTGAAAAGTAGCAGGAGCATTACACAAACCAAATGGCAATACTCTATAAGAAAAAGTCCCCCAAGGACAAGTAAAAATAGTTTTATCTTGATCTTTCATTGCAATCTGAATCTGATTGTAACTGCTGAATCCATCCAGAAAAGAAAAGAATTTCTTACCTACAAGAGTATCCAATACTTGATCAATAAATGGTAATGGAAAATGATCCTTCTCAGTAGATTTATTTAATGCTATATAATCCACACAAATTCTCCATTTACCATTTTTTTTAGGGACCACAACTAAAGGAGAAACCCATTGACTATCTGAGATAAGATATATAAACCCAACATTTAACAGCTTTTGTAATTCCAACTTAACTATTTCACACAACGCAGGATTAAGCTGACATTGTGGCTACCTAATTGGACGACTTTCATCTTCAATATAGATACAGTGGGTACAGGTATCAATATGAATACCATGCATATCTTGGTATTCCCAAGAAAATGCATCTTTATTTGTTTAAGCATGGTAATAAGGTCCTGGATTTGTTCAGGGGTTAACTGTGGATTAATATTAAGTATACAATTAGGCAAAATTTCCATGGCTTCAGATTGTACAGGTGAATTAATTGCTAAGGCTTGCAAAATAGATGGCTTATCAGAAAATAAAAATGAACCGTATAAGCAATTATGAGGTAGAAATTGATGCAAGGTGATAAAATATTGGAGAGATTGTGAATTACCAACCAAGAGAAAATTCCCAAAAGGACATGGAGTATTTATACCTAAGTGGAGAACCATGTTTTCAAAAACTTTATCAAATGTATACTTGTTAAGAAGAAATTTAACAAGAACATTATCTTCTATGGGTTCCCCCATATCTAGTGCTTTATCAATTGTTAGAATTGGTAATGTCTCATCCAAGTCACTATCAATCCAAACCGGATCTTCTGTTTCCAACAAAGGTTGTGCTAGCGGGTATAGGGTTAACTGCTTCATGTGCTTGCCATTAAAAATGACCATGTCCCTTGATCAACATTAATATAGGCATCCACAGTTTCTAACCAAGGTCATCCCAGAATTAGGGAGTATCCCCCCAGCTTAATCTTTGGCTGCAAAATCAAAAAGTCAATCGGATATTCCCATGAATCAATAGAAAGAATTACATCCTCAATTACTCCCTCTGGCTTAACCAAAGATCTATCAGCCATTTGAAGAATTGTAGGAGTAGGCCTAATTCCTTCCAAGGACAATTTTTCCTTTGTTTCATTTGTCATTACATTAATTGCAGCACCCAAATCCACAAGAGTATTAGGAATACTTACTTTACCGATTGTTACCTTGATGACCGAACTTCCTGGATCAGAATATTTTGGAATGGTTAAATTCCCAAGCATAAGATCTGCTAATTGTCCAATGACTTGAACAATCTTCAGATCTTGTTTCTTTTTCTGCTTTTGAGTACAAAGTTCATGAATCATTTTTGTGTAAACCGAAATATCCTTGATAGCCTGCAATAAAGGAATTTTGATATTAACATTGCATAATTCATTTACTAGATCAAATTCAGATCAAGAATCCTCCCTTAGTATTGGTTTAGAGTACAAAGTTCATGAATCATTTTTGTGTAAACCGAAATATCCTTGATAGCTTGCAATAAAGGAATTTTGATATTAACATTGCGTAATTCATTTACCAAATCAAATTCAGATCAAGAATCCTCCCTTAGTATTGGTTCAAATTGGAACCTTTTAGGAAAAGGTGGTTCCTTAATTGGTTCTGGCTTGGATTCTTCATTGATTTCTATAATAGTGGGCCCCAAAAGAGCCTTCCCTAACCTCAACTAGACTCCATCTATCTCTAATGTGTTTATGGGATAAGTGGAGTATCCTATTGGCTCATTGTTATACACTGGCTGAGTAGCCTTATTATTGGGGTTAGGATTTGGTTGAGTTGGCATAGATGTAGGTCTTGGTGGCTGTGGTGGATGATTTGTTGGATTTGTAGGTTGAGCAGTTGAAGATGGCAACCCTGGAAGAAGTTGTTGTGACTAAAGGTAAGGGTTAACCATAGAAGGTGGTGGAAATGGGAATGGTTGTTGATATTTTGATGTTTGTGGCGGTTATGGCCTCCATGCCTGTTGCCATGATTATGAAGTATACAAATATTGTGGCATCCACTGAGGGTATGGGGGTTGTTGCCACCCCCCATTCCATCTGAAATGGTATGGGTTGGTTTGACTAGGTCTTGAAACAAGATAATCATTCATCACAGTAGGGTGCATGGCCCATGGTGGAAAAGATCACCTAGGGGCCATGTAATAGACAGGTTCCTCGGTATATTCCATTTTGGGAATTCCTGTAGGGAAAGGTTTTAGTGTAGAGGTCTTACTAGCCTCTTCTAAGGATGAAATGCTTGTCCTATTGTATGGGTAGTCTTCAGTACCATGCTTTTTATGACATACTGGATAAAAAATAGCTAAAGCCTTCTCAACTTCTTCTTGCTTCCTATGGGTGTAAAGAGTATCTATCTGTTTCCCCATATGATTTAGAAAATCTGTTTTAAGGTCCTCAGGTAAATTAACTATTTCCCTTTTCGTGATACCTATCGTATTATTTGTGTTATAATATTTACTTGGATAACTCCTTCCCGAACATCGTGACCTCGAATAATTCCTGCAAATATCACAAATATCAGTAAATTCCAATTTATAAATGTTTCCTTTTCCTATTAAATTCAATGCTTCCATAACATCATCTCGTATGCCTCTAAGAAATAACATTTTAATAGTATCATCATTTTGTTCCTCATGGTGAGATCATTGAAGACTAAACATAAAACGTTCAAGGTAGTCTTCTATGGACTCCTCCTCTTTTTGAGTCACACGAAAAAATATCATCCCAAACCTCTTTTGTTTTGCAATATTCTTGATATTTGTTCATGAATAGTTCCTTCATAACTACCCACATTCTGATATTCTGAAGGTTCATAAACCATCACAAAGCAACATCCTTCAATGCAACTAAAAATAGTTTGAGTTTCTATGCGTCATTTTGATAGTCATAACTATGACACAACACATCAAATTCAAACAAAAACATATTAGGATCTTCTACTGAAAGACCACGAAAAAATAGGAAGAGCAGAATGAGGAATATTTTTCATGGGGGCATCTCTCCTGGGATCCATAATTGGAAACTCAAAAGTAATCGGGTTGTTGTTGGCCAACACCCTGTTATGATTTTCGTTGTTGTTGTTGTCATTATTGTATTCAGGGTCCATAACTTGAAATGCCCAAGGAGTAAAATAGGTTGTAAAGGGCTTGTAGCCTTCCTCAACAAATGGTCCTACTTCTTCTCTGTGAGATCCCCTGAGAATTTGTTCAACCTTTTTGCGTAATATTTCAGAAGAGCTTGGTTGGGTATTTGCAGGTGTGTGAACAACAATGGTCTCAATAGAACACTTCTCTAAATTAGGTTCAGGTAATTATAACAAAGGCAGTTTAAAATTTACTTCCTCCTAAGTTGGACTTCGCTTCTTAACAAATGCTTTGAACTTATCTTGCAATTTCTTAGGTTGTGGCTCCTCAATGGATGGTGTTGACTTGTTTTTGGATTTTTCGGGTTGTGAACTACTTCCCTTCTCTTTCCTAATAAATCTTCCCTTATTATCTCTATTATGATTCATACACCTAAATGACCTATAGTAAAGAAAACTAAGGATAATTAACCAAACAATTGTGTGGATTTTCTCCTTAACACAATGTTTCTAACTTGGTTTACTACAAATGCAGGTCTTTAACACCGTTCCCCGACAACAGTGCCAAAATGATTGGACTAAACTGTGGTGTTTAATTTATTTTGAAATAGGCTTAATTTAAGTTCTTGGAAATGGTTTCCTTAGTTCATCCTAAAGTGTCAATTCGGGAACGTAAGCTTTTGAAAATGTGTCATGGCAGTATGCTGAAGAGCTGCAGTTTAGAAACCAAGGGTTGATGAATGCATACTAATGAAATCTGTGTTCAAGCAAAATTCCAACTAGCAGCCTTCCTATCACAATATGTGACAGGAACTTGTAAAGAGATAATTCTGTAACAAAAATAGCTCACCAACATAAAAAAGAAGAGAAATAAAATTCTATAAAGCAGAATAAAAAGTATGATAGAGACATAATCAAGGATGCTGGTTATAATAGAATATCTCACGTTTCCATGTTTAGCTTTTTACGATTCCATTCTATGATACCAAATTGTTTTCACACTGGCATTCATTAATCCGATTAAACATACATATCAACAGATACTGAATGAATTAACAAGGATCCAAACAATATAATTAAGACAAAATGAATTACACAGTTGCAATGAACGAATCAATTCAAAAATAGTAACCAATCATTTACTCACATAAATCAAATTAATCAAATGACTGTAAAACACACATTACCATGCATATAAATCTAATGCTGAAATCACCAATAATCGAGGAAGTGGGCCCTGCCTTCACCGATTATTGAATGATGGAAGTCACAAAACACCAATCTACTCCACGCTGATTCTCATCTGATAAAAATGACTGATGCCGAATAATATGTCGATCTTTCTAGTACGCGGATCTGATTTCTCAATTATATCTACTAATATTATATTTTCATCATGCATATATATATTGTTTGATAATACTAAAAACAATAGATAATTTTGTTTGTTCGTTCGGCCTTTCGGCCACTCACAAACACAATTCTTTAGATTGATAAAAGGCTGTAGGCCAATTTTAGCTTGAAACTAAAACAACTTTAACTAAAATAAAGAGTCTAAACATCTTTTTGCCGGTTTCACTTCATTAGATTCCTGAGGTCCTCGCGTTTGTAACAACCTTCAACTTCCTTTCAAACCATCTCCTACAACAAAACAATGAGATTTATCATGATTTTTTGTTAAATTATCAATCCCCAAATTCTTTCCTTATTTTATTAAATATTAAGATTCCTTCAGCAAATGGTGACAGGATTAGGGACAAGGATATAGATAAAAAGGAAATTATAAGGTAAAAATAGTGGACTGATTCTATACTCATCAACAGCCACAAATGAAATATCTTTTTGATAAAAAGGCCAAGGAGAGAAATTTTGAAGAAAATTACTTAGTGTTGATGTGGAATGCTCGGTGTCAGGAGAAGGGGAAGCATGGCAAGTTTGAAGCTTTATGGCTGGGCCCTTTTGTGATAACTGTTAAAGGAGGTGAAGATTCATATTTCCTATAGAACATGTTTGGAGAACAACAAGAGTTGCCTATACATGGGTAGTTCCTGAAGAATTTCTTCTCTTAAGGAAGAGCAGAGGGTTAAGGATTTCCAGTGCATGGACAATTCTACATAAACCTCTTTAAACATTCTTTTCCATGCACAATAGTTTTAGAAATTTTTTGAAGGGTCTGGGTTTGCATGTACATGGACATTCCTAGAGGTTCCGTTTTTGAAAACTCTATTTTCTTTCCATGTACGGTAGTCTAGGGTTTCTCTGTTTGCCATTTTTCATTTTCCATCTCCTTCATGCTCTTTCATCCCCTCCATCTTTCATTGCCTTCATTTTCATGTTCAGTTATGTCTTGGTTTGCTCTCCTAGAGAATTCTAGATCCTTACAGTGATTTGCAAAATCACTCATCCCCAACAGGAGCCACTGTTAGAATCAAAAATTTCCATTAAAATTCTAAGTTATCCGCTCATTTTAAATCCCAGCATTTGCCTATCTTTCTAATAATATTCTATTTTCCCCATCCATAATGTTCAAATACCTTTATCGCCATTCAAAAAGGCCAAAGTTGACTCATATATTTCAACCATCGCTCTCATTATTCATGTCATTCACCACCTTACTGCAACCTCCCACAATGGGCTCACGGTATGGTGGTGGCAATTAACAAGCAGGCACAAAATAGTTACCGTGCCACCGCGCATGGTCTAAGCATAGACCGCGGTAGTGCGGTGAATGGTTAGCAGGCAGCGAGGCAACACTTACCATGCCACCATTGGTGGTCATCTCATAGACCGCGGTGGCCCCGGTGAATAGGAGGAAGCGATCAGAAGGATTACCGCGGTACCGCACATAGTTCTAACGGAGACCACGGTGACTACAGTAGATGAAGGTGTCAGTGAGGTAACTGGCGAAGATGGCTACTACGGTACCACTGGTAGTAAAGCCAATCACTGTGGTAGTGCGGTGACAAAGATAGACAGTAGCAGAGCAGTAAATGCCAGACACTGCGGTATCGTCAATGACAAAAGTATAGACCGCGGTAATGCGGTAAGAAAGAGGTAAAGACATAGGTAACAGTTAGTGCTAGTCATCACTATACTGCAGGTGAGTAGAACGAAGGGTGCGGTAGCACGGTAGAGGAGAAGAAGATGGTCAAGGTTAAAGACCGCTATACCACGGCTGGTCAAAATATTGACCGCGGTAGAGTTGTAGGACTAAAAGGAAGTTTCACAGTAATAAATGTAAAGGAGGCAACATATACAGTGAAATGTACAGAGCGGTAAAATATAAAGGGAAAAATCAAAAGCAAGATTATAGTTAAAAATGATTAATTTTCCAAAAGGCAACTCAATTAAATATTTTATCTCTATGAGAGAATATGGAACGGTTTTACCAGAAACTGAAGGGTCACGACCCTTGGGATATGCTATATGAATGTATTGAAAATCAAAGAGAAAAGGGGAGTAGATTTTTAGGTAGTTGGATAGGGTGAACAGTTGCCGAAATAAGATATCGTGATGTATATTGTAAAATATTTTCAGATCAAATAATGGAGAAGAATACATAGATTTGGTGATCAAATATTGGTGTCAGTTGATTGTCAAATTAAACAATCATTTGGCTATCTCCAAGTTGGTGTTCCTTATTATTTGAATTTATTCCAAGTGAATACTAAAATTCATCAGACACATTTGTTGTTCTTGTGTAATTTGCTTAATTGGTTTCTTCAAGTAGGAATTAAAATCCTTTTAACAGATTAGAGTAATTTGGAAATGTCAATTGGATCAATAAGAAGAGTCTATAATTAAAGGCTTCCATACTGTCTCCAAACAATCCTATTAATTTATTCAAAACTGAATATATCAAGTATATGTTTTATTTTGTCAGTACACATTTTCTGCCACTGTGTGACCCCTTTTAACTGGTTCCTTCAAGGAAGGATTAAAACCCTTTTAGATAGATCACAGTAACATAGTAGGCTTTGATTGGATCAATAAGAAGAGTTTTGTCAGTCACATCCTTACACGTTTATACCGCGTATAAACAAGTATAAGTGCCAAACAATTAGAATTGTATCTAGTTAGTAGGTCACACATCATTTACATCTTGACTCCATTTTACCCAACAGAAGTAGGCACTGGTCATACCAATTCCATTTTAGGATTTCACAAAATCTTATCTATATATTCATATTTCAAACATCATTAGGAGTAGAAGTAGTTATTAGGCTTTTATCTATCCCTCACTATTTTCCATCAGGGATAGATAGCACAAGTAGGAATCATACAACTCAAGTTTGCATCATATACATAGGTTCACCCACCTTGGTCTAGCAGAACCTAAAGAGAAGAAGGTTCAATCGCATCAATTGGCCTTGTACGTTGGCCAAAAGTGTTGTGAGAGCTTGACAACCTCTCGTGGTTCAAACTTGCATTTTTGAGACCCAACAGTTTGGCGACTCTACTGGGAAATAACTTGAGAAAAGTCTGGTGGCAGACAGCCTTTCCATATAGATTCATTGAAGAGAGATTCATAGTTAAGAAGTTTGAAAAGTGACTCCGTTGGGTGAAATAATAACATTTTTTATTTTCTCACTTTTAAAAGTGGGTGGCGACTCTGAATGAACAAGTGCATTGAGACTGATAGAATAAAATACAGATCGAAAAGAAATCATCCTAGAGTTTAGACTATCACAATTACTCACAACATGTAGGGAAGAAGGTCTTTGTACAGAGATGGTGATGGTCCTATTAGCAAAAGTAAGTGAATTTACAAAAATGATCAGGGCAAGAAGGTGTCTAATGACCTAGGCCCAACAACTAAAAACAAAACATCAAAACTACCAGTGGAAACACATAATTCATATGATGCACTTGTAAATGAAAACAACCCATCTAAAGAACCTCACACTCCTGAGGAGAAGAGAAATCCCTTCTATCCGGTGGACCATGAGAAATTTGAAGAGCTCATGGCTAGATTTGAAGCTAAAAGAGAAAGGAGACAATTTGAATATGATCAGAAAGAAACACTTCTTGAGGATGGACTTGGATATGAAACGACCTCTGAAGAAAATTATGAACTTATGGCTAGGGATGAAATAAATGCAAGATTGGAACGCAAGAGAAAAGATGCAAAGAGAACAAGAATAGAACATGAGCAGAATCTTCAAGCAATAAGAGAGCTTGAAGAATTGAAGTTGAAGAAAACTCAGATTAGAACACCAATGGCTAATTCACCCAAATATGTGCCACCTCATAAATAAGAGAATAGCAATATAGGACCCTCGAGTCCTCCACAAGCCCAACGAAATCAGCCAAGGAATCAGTATAAAATGTCAAATGTTCCACCACAACACCGAAGTACTCAGCCACCACCTTACCAGCAGCATGTGCCCCCACAAGGTCAGAAATATGTATCTTTGTCTCACAATAATCCATTGTACAATTATAGACACTATCTCAATCCTCCTCTTCCACAATACATGACTATGATTAGGTAGTTTGATTTGGCTGGATTTCAAATATGTCCTTACCCTATGGACAACAGTTGGAGAAGCCTTGTCCCAAATTTTACAAGAAGTAGTGCAATTACAGTTGAAGAGCATTTAAGAAGCTTTAACGCTTTTATGCAGGATTTGGATATGCAATATGAAGATGTGTAGATGAGTTTGTTTATGATGTCACTAATTGAAGATGCCGAAGATTGGTTTAATAGTTTGCTAACAGCCTCTATTGATTCTATTCATGTGTTTTATGAGCAGTTTCTTGAGCAGTATGGCAATCAATATGCACCAGAATTTGCTTTGCATGAATTGGTGACTATTCAGAAGCATCAAAATGAGTCAACTTATGATTTCAACCAGAGGTTTTCTAAATTGCATAATAAGATAAATCCTGGATCTAAATTAGTTGATCCTACTGCATTAAGTATTTATTTAAAAGAGTTTGATCCTAAGATAGGATATGAGCTTAGGAACAGGGGTCCCAGAAATTTGGCTGAAGCTCAAAGGATATGACTCACTATTGAAAATAACAGGAAGGCTACATGGATGATTACCAAGAGAGATAACCCTAGGGTTCCCGAATATGCTCCTCCAAATAAATAGGAAAACACATATAGGAATGAAAGGCCAAGACTACATCACATGCCATATAATAAAAATTGGAGAGATGGAAAGCCAGTGATGGATAATAGGCCAAGAAATAAAGAGACACTTGATCCTCTAAAGAAGAGAGGGACATACATGGTTGATAATAGTCCTTGGTGTCCAGTGTGTGACTTGCCACACTCTTCAGAGAATTGTGTTGTAGCTCAGTCAATTCTAGGAAAAGACAACAGAAAATGATAATGAAGAAGATCATAATATCTATTTGAATTTTCATACTCTTCACTCAGCAGAGCAAGGGTATTCATCTTTAGAAGGAGGGTATGAATATGATGTTGATCATCAGAAATATAATGTTCACATGGCAGAACAACAAGTTTTTTTTTACTATGGGGAAAGTGATGATGAGCAAGGTTCTCCTACTACATCATATCAAACCAATAAGGGAAACATGAGGAGACCATCTGAGGTAGAAATTAAAAGATTGACCATTGTAGCAGTTGAATAGGATAAAAGCAAGTATTGGCTGAGAAATAGAACAGTGAATGAGAATGAAGGTGTTCCAAGAGGAATATTTTTGAAAAATAAAAAGATATCCCATGAAATATCAAAAGGGACAGATGATAAGCACTTTGATAAAAAAAAATAGAAGCATGTCCCTAAAGAAGGAAATAAATAATTTCCTAAGGACAAGGAAAAGCTAGATCAGGCACCCAAAGGGGAGAAAGAGGAGAACAAAGGAGAACCAACAGAGCAAAAGAAGGTGATCAGGACTGACGATACATCTTTTGACTTCGTGCAAGCTTTGTTCCAGGTAAAAATGTCTGTCCCATTACTTGAAATGATGAAAATTAAGGAGTATAGGGAAAGTGCTATTCAATTAATGTTTAGTGGGAGGAATCAAAATGTGAACTTTGAACAAAAGGAGAATCTTGGAGTTGCTGATAAGAAAGGAAAAATAAAAGTTTCAGAAGTTTTCCTAAATAATGCATTGATGAATACGCCACAAATTGATCCATTTTTTACTACGCTATTCATAAATGGTAAATTGGTAAGAAATTGCATATAGATTCAGGTGCTTCTATGAATATTATGCTAGTAGAGGTAATGAAAAAACTTGGTATGTCGATAGATATTGAGGGTGGTAAATGTTATGCCATGGATAGTAGGCCTATCCTAGTTGTGGGGATTATGAAAAGTGTAGAAGTAAAACTAGCAACCTACCCACAGGCAACCTATTATATTGATATAACTGTGATTGATACACCTCCTCAGTTTGGAATACTTTTTTCAAGACAATGGACTGTAGCAGTTGGAGGTAATGTGCAGTTTGATTTATCATATGCCACAATACCAGTTAATGGTGAAGAAGTAAAATTTTATAGAGAACCAAGAATGAATCAGATTGTTGAGTATGTTCCCCAAGAACAACTTAATTTCATTTGTGATGTGGATTTAGGGAGTTTCAGAGTAGAATTGTCTCAGCCAGAATTAGTGAATACTGACCCAATTGATAAGCTTGTTTCTAGAAATCAGCAAGGTGTGTGGAAAGTGTATTTTGATGGGGCATGCAATCAACAAGGTAATGGAGCTGGGATAGTTTTCATATCACCAGGAGGTACAACATTTAATTATTCACTTTTGTTGGATTTTGAATGTAAAAACAATGTGGCAAAGCCTTGTTGATTGGTTTGAACATGGTTGTCAAACATAAGATTAAGTTGTTGTTTGTCTTGGGAGATTCTAAGTTAGTTGTTTCACAAGTTAGATCAAAGTATGCTGCAAAGAACAAGACGCTAAAAAAATATAGAAATGTTGTGTGGGATACAGTGGAACTTTTTGATGCATTTTCAATTGATTGGATAGATAGATCTGAAAATTTAATGGCTGACTTTTTGGCTAATGTTACCTTAAAGAAAGATGATATCACTTTGGTAGGAGTGTCTCAGGTTGAATTCAAAACAAGACCAGCAACCCCTGAAAACATATATAGTTGGCAAGTTTTTAGTGATGATACTAACCTTTTGAATTTTCTTCATTGTATAGATCAGTATGAGGCACAGGAGATAGATTTCAATGCTTTTGTGGAAGAAGTGGATGGGAAAAAAACTGTATTTGGGAAGGAAGTTTTGAAGCTTAAAACTAAAAAGCTTCCCAAAGGGATTGTGGCATTGGAGAGAGCGTATGATGGGAGTGATCATTCTCTCATAAAGCAGACACCTGTTAAGAAAGAAGATATTGAAGAAATAAATCTAGGAATTGAATTAGCACCAAAAAGGGTTTATATTGGAAAGAAAATAAGCCCAACTATCAGGAGAATGTTGATTACATTTTTTGAGAAAATACAAGCATGTGTTTGCTTGGTCTTATGAGTATTTGAAGGCATATACAGAAATTTTTCAGCATGAGATTCCACTTAAACCAAAAACAAATCCATTCAGACAGAAGCAGAAGCCTATCAACCCAACTCTGGAACCTAAGATGCAAGAGGAGATAGCAAAGCTTAGAGATGGAGGTATCATAAAACTCATTAGGCATTCAACATGGGTCTCAAATTTGGTTCTAGTCAGGAAGAAAAATGGGGACATAAGACTGTGTGTCGATTTTAGACATCTGAATGTTGCTTCCCTAAAAGATAATTATCCTCTTCCAAACATGGAGGCAATATTGCACAAAGTAACACGGTGTGAGGTATTGTCAATGATGGATGGATTCTCAAGATATAACCAGGTCAAAGTCAAAGAATCTGAGCAGTACAAGAGAAAATTCACTACATCATGGGGAACGTATGTCTATGTAAAAATGCCATTTGGTCTCACAAATGCAGGAGCTACCTTTCAAAGGGCCATGGATGTGGCATTTGCAGATCTAATCAATGCTATAATGGTGGTATATCAAGATGATCTCACTGCTTATTCCAAAAAGGCAGAGAATTATGTTGAGGACTTGGAGAAGATCTTCATCAAAGCTTTGGAATATGGTATTAGTCTTAATCCTAAAAAATGTCATTTTGCTATCACAGAGGGTAAAATTTTGGGGCATATTGTGTCAAGAGATGGGATTAGGATAGATCCTGAAAGAGTAGATGCCATAAATAAAATTCTCATTCCTAAAACTGTCAAAGCAATCCAATCATTCTTTGGCCAAATTAATTTTGTTAGGAGGTTTGTGTCCAATTTTATTGAGATTGTTAAACCTATATCTAAGATGTTGAAAAAAGAAGAAAAGTTGGACTGGAATGCTGAAGCTATGGATGCTTTCATATCTATAAAAAGAGCTATCAAAGAAGCCCCTATCTTGAAGTTCCTTGATTTTAGTAAACCATTTCAGATATTTTGTTTTGCTTCATTTTACACCATAACAGCTGTCATGTTGCAGAAAAATGATGAAGGCTATGAGCAACCTGTTTCCTTTTTTAGCAAGTCTTTACAGGGGTCAGAATTGAAGTATGATTTTATGGAAAAACATGCTTATGCATTGGTCAAAGTAGCAAAGGATTTCAGACCTTATCTTGTTGGTGCTAAGGTGATTGCTTATGTCCCACATGCATCTGTGAAGGATATCTTGGTGCAGACATAGGTGATAGGGAAAAGATGTAGATGGATTAATAAAATCCAAGAGTTCAATATGGAGATTTAGATTACCAAATTTGTAAGAGGACAGGGTCTGGCCAGGCTAATGACAGAAACAAATATCGAAGCAAACCAAATCTGCAATGTAGAAGGTAAGGAAGAGGTTGTAGCAAGTATTGAGCATACTCCATGTTATACA
Source organism: Sequoiadendron giganteum (assembly GCA_007115665.2). Lineage (NCBI taxonomy): Eukaryota > Viridiplantae > Streptophyta > Pinopsida > Cupressales > Cupressaceae > Sequoiadendron > Sequoiadendron giganteum. The sequence continues at coordinate 199,952,582 of CM021101.1, forward strand.
GATGTGATGTATTATTTTAAACACATGAAATGTCCTAAAGGGTTGAATGATAATCAAAGGAGAAATTTAAAGTTTCAGGCTTTTAAATATGTTTTTATAGAAGGGGATTTATTCTGGAAGAATAGGGATGGCATATTGCTATTATGTTTAGATGAGTCCCAGGCAAGACATGTCTTGAGAGAAATGCATGAAGGGGTTTGTGGAGGCCATTATTCCGCTAAGACCACTGCACACAAGATTCTTAGGGATGGTTATTACTGGCCTAAGGTGTTCAATGATTATTTTACATATTTGAGGAAATGTGAAGCTTGTCAAAAAAATTTAGGGAGGTTAAAGTATCAAGGAGCATTGCCACTTCGACCCTTGCAGGTAGAAGCACCTTTTCACCAATGAGGAGTTGGTTTCATTGGAGAAATACAAGAGAGATCAAGTGGCCACATATTATTTTAATAAGTGGCTGGAGGATGTCCCAACTAAGCAAGAAAAAAGCAAGGTGGTAGTGAACTTTTTGATGGAGAATGTTATAACCAGGTTTGGCACCCCTGCCAGATTGATCACAGATAATGGGACATGTTTTAGATCTGAAGAGTTCAGAGATTTTTTCAGAACATATGGCATTGATGTTTCTTATTCTACCCCATATCATCCACAAGAAAATGGTCAGACATAATCAAGTAATAAAAGTCTTTTGAAGATAGTAAGGAGGATGCTTGGTACCAATAAAAAGGCATGGGATTCAAAGCTAAGATTGGCTATATGGGAAGATAGGATTACAGTGAAGAAGGCAACTAGAAAATCTCCATTTGAATCCGTGTATGGGACATAAGCTAGGATGCCAGTGCAGAACATTTTGCTAGTTTATAATTTTATTCTACAAGAAGACTTGGATATTCCTGAATCTATGGAGGAAAGAATGGAACAACTTGCAGAACTTGATGAAATAAGAAGAATGGCTCAGAAGTAGAATGTGAAGTTACAGTCACAAATGAAATATATTTTTGATAAAAAGGCCAAGGAGAGAAAGTTTGAAGAAAATGACTTAGTGTTGATGTGGAATGCTCGGTGTCAGGAGAAGGGGAAGCATGACAAGTTTGAAGCTTTATGGCTGGGCCCTTTTGTGATAACTGGTAAAGGAGGTGAAGATTCATTTTTCCTGTAGAACATGTCTGGAGAATTTCAAGATTTTCTTGTACATGGGCAGTTCCTGAAGCATTTCTTCTCTTAAGGAAGAGCAGAGGGTTAAGGATTGCCAGTGCATGGAAAATTCTACATAAACCTCTTTAAACATTCTTTTCCATACACAGTAGTTTTAGAATTTTTTTGAAGGGTCTGGGTTTGCATGTACATGGACATTCCCAGAGGTTCCCTTTTTGAAAACTCTATTTTCTTTCCATGTACAGTAGTCTAGGGTTTCTCCGTTTGCCATTTTTCATTTTCCATCTCCTCCATGCTCTTTCATCCCCTCCATCTTTCATTGCCTTTATTTTAATGTTCAGTTATGTCTTGGTCTTCTCTCCTAGAGAATTTTGGATCCTTGCAGTGATTTGCAAAATCACTCATCTCCAACAGGAGCCACTATTAGAACCAAAAATTTCCATTAAAATTCTAAGTTCTTTGCCCATTTTAAATCCCATCATTTGCTTATATTTCTAATAATATTCTATTTTCCCCATCCATAATGTTCAAATACCTTTACCGCCATTCAAAAAGGCCAAATTTGAATCATATATTTCAACCACCGCTCTCATTATTCATGTCATTCACCGCCTTACCGCGACCTCTCACAATGGGCTCGCGGTATGGCGGTGGCAGTTAACAAGCAGGCACAAAATAGTTACCGTGCCACCGTGCGTGGTCTAATCATAGACCGCGGTGGTGCAATGGATGGTTAGCAGGCGGGGGGGCAACACTTACTGCACCACCGCTGGTGGACATCTCACAGACCGTGGTGGTCGCGGTGAACAAGAGGAAGTGGTCAGAAGGTTTACCTCTAGAGCTACTAGGGTCCCAAATCAACCTTGTAGATTTGTAATTTCCAATCTATGATCCTCCTTGTGATGTGGTTAGGTTCTAATACACTACTTTGATATAATTAGGAATTGAAAACTCTACACTAGATGGTGCTTTCTCTATTGTATTAGTTGTATCTGACTCGATACTACAATGATGTCTTTGAAAAGTTGTTAGTATGCTTTCCTCAACCTATCTACCAAGATAGTTCTTCAATCTCATAATAAGGTTGATTCTAGTTGTATGGAGTACCATACCACCCAAAACCTATTCTACTACCTCAAAGTATACTTGACCCAAAAAATTCATGGATGCCCCACCATCTTGGAGAGCAATAAGTATGTATTTCCAATCTTAGAAATTAATCATTGCATAATTTGTTTGCTCAACCATGAGATGAAAACCTACTACAACTATACCCATGTATCCTCTTTCAAAAAATATATTTTCAACCTTTGCAATTGATGCACAATTATTAATGAATCATTGAATAATTTTATAGAAGATGAAATTTTCGTAGTATGTGTCATTTCTTTCTATATTTCTCAAACTCTAATCACTGAGAACATCCCAATGAGGCCTTTCCCTAAAATTATCTTTGAATTAGCATTCTTGTGTGTTAACTACCTTTGAGTGTTGGTCATAAATAGCTCTATGGGGTTTGGAACTATTAATATGGGATAGAAAAATCCTCATAGCTTGCATCATATGAGCAATATTTTAGGAATGGAAGAATCTCCTTCCAACATTGGTATATCCATGGATTATCTATTCTATCTACTAGCACAAACATAATAAGTAGATGCCTACCTACAAAAAAATGATGTTGCTATTCAAAGTCAATAGTAGGAGAAAGATGAAGTTTTGCCTCTTTTTCTACCAAGTACAATGTATGAGGATAGCTTCCATTTGGTTTTATTAGCCTGAATAGTCTTGTAGGTGAATTTTGGAGCAGCTATTGGTTGAATCTTCTATGCAAGAACCAATATGATTCTTTCTACCAAATTTTTCCTTGCCCGCCCCTCTCTCCCCCTTCCCCCCCCCCTATCCAAAATATGAAACAAAGGAGCATTGGAGTTTTGAACCATGGGTGGTTTTGGCTATTCTAGAATAGTGGTGAAGATAAATTCCTCCTACCCATTTCCAATGATGACAAAAAGATCTTCACTCTGCAATAGATTCCCTTCATAAATAGGTTGTTGGAGTATGTTCTTATTGGCTCTAGGAAAATTCACCGCCCAACAATTCACCGCAAGAAAACTCACCACCATGACAAATTCACCGCCACGGAAAATTCACTACCAACAATTCACCGCCACAAAAAATTCATTGCATTAACATTTTTAATATATACTTACAATGAATTTTGTTTGCAAAAAAATAATTTTCACTCGCTAATAACAAAAATACAGACCTCCATTATTCTTTTGCAATTTTTTTTTTCAAAGTCTTGGAAATATATATTAAAAATGTTAATGCGATGAATTTTCCACTGCAATGAATTGCTAGTGGCGAATTTTCCTTGCGGTGAACTTGTCATGACAGTGAATTTTCCGGCAGTGAATACTAGTGGTGAATTTGCCTGATGGCGTTCTTATTATAATCCCATAAACTATTTTTCTTGTTCTATATTAACTTACATGCACCATTGTGAGTGTTTTTGAAATTATTTTAACTTTAGAGCAAGGGTTTCATCCAATGAATACCATAATAAGAAGATGGGAAGTTTTGTACCATTTACATTTCCTATAGTAGCAAGAGAGAGCATTCACTAGTTACTCCTCACATACACAAATCCATTCTTATGCACCGTCCTCTATCAAAATATCATCCTTGAAATATGTTATGAAGCAATATTCTCTACTCAACCCAAATACTATATAATTTATTCTCATTCATATATTGATGCAAGAGCATTTAGGTGAATGGACAACTCGCATCACCCAAAAATATCTCAGTTTAGTTTTGTTTGTTTTGGTTTTGATTTTTCATTCAGAATACAAACTAATTCGGGTTTGTGGTTGTTTAAGACAAAGCAAGGCGACATTTTTGTCATTCCATTGAGAAAATGTCATGTTCCATATATATTTCAAGCTATGAATTTGTTGCTATGTCCGATGGATTAAATTTTAATTGTTCAACTTTGACCATGTAATAAAACATTTATTTATTCAGTTTATTGAGCAATTTTTTTGTGAGTTTGAATGTCAAGTTGATCATAAGAAGATAATAGGTATTGACAATTGTTAAAATTAAAAGTCAAGTTCATTTTATTGACTGAATTTCAGATAGACAAGAGAGTTTATTCATTAGTGATAGTAGATTTCCACAATTCATGAAGATTATTGCTAAATTTTTTGGATTAGATCATGTGTGAATTTTTGCATCATCATTTTGAATCACACTCTATGATTCATCATCAGGATAAGAGAGTATAAGATAGTTTATTCATTTTTGATGTGAGAAGAACAAAGAGAAGAGGTGAAAAGGAATGAAGAGGCACATGCAAAGGAGGGAAGATGAAGAGAAATATCGCAACATAGGGGTTGTGTGCACAAAAGAAAACAAGAATGGTGGGTATGAAGTGGACTGGGAAGAAAGAAAGAAGTAAAGACATGGAGAGGAGGGCTGTGCAGGGGAAGAAGTGAATGAGGTCCTAAGGAGAGAAGAATGAAAGGGGGTTGCGAAGTAAATATTCAGGGAGATTAAAAAATAAAAGCCCAAAGATTTAATGAAAAAAAGGATCAAATACAGGTAGAAGGGGGTGTTTGGAAAAGGTATAAAGGATTACAAACAAAAATGAAACTTGAAGATTGTATAACCTATGTATGATTGAAATTTGGCTACATAAATAAAATAGGAATTGCAACAAAAATTTGTATTTTTGTGAAAGAATTTGAATTTTGTTGAATGAGTTGCATAATTCATCGATTTGATGAGATACATGAATTTTTGAATTGTACTATATATCTAGAATTATGTTTATCTTTCAATTACCATTGGAAAACATCTATATTAGCAAAAAAAAAAAAGATATTCTCCTCAATAGATTTAGGCTTGAAAAGAAAAAAAAAATTCTGGACAACAAATACAAACTCTTGATCATCATTGTTAACATCTAAGATGATAGTAAAATTTTGCATCCTCTTCCATGGTAAATTGTGAGAGTACTTTGAATACCAACAACCCGCTTCTTTCTACATAGTAAATTTTGTATTTGAGCAAAAAGATCTAGGTTTTCTTTATTGCAAGTCATACCTTCAACTTTTTTCCCATGCTTAGAGTACTTTCCATGATGATAAAAATATTAAAAGGACAGTGTAAAGTAATGCTATTATTATCTCTTTCATATTTTGAATTGTATTGGTAAGAATGATTGGAATTTTTTACATTTTTCTTCCTTGATGATGTTAAGTAACTACTAACATTTCTTGATTCTTGGTGGATAAAAATATCAATAATTCCAACTTCTAAACCCAAGATTGATTGATTTTTCATTGCCTTCTAAGGTTCCCATGAAAAATTCAATACACCTAGTTGTTGCCTAAACTCCTTCTTTTCATTATCCATGCAAGAAAACTTTTCCTTAAATTCTTGTAGATGTTGTTTTCCTCAAGATGGTATCAACTTAGATTGTTTTCCCTATTTTCCATTCCTCACATGATTTCAAGTTTCATGTTACATATCCTACACTTGCATAAAATGATGTAAGCCTCCTTTTTATTCAAACATATTTGAAGTGACATTACAATCCTTGTGACCTAAATTTGTAACTTGAAAATTAGATGAGCCAAATATCATATCCTCCATAATTTTATGCTCCTCCATATTACTAACTTGTATATTAATTTCCTTTCTAATTTGTATGGTGAATTCCTTCTATTCTTGCTCATTGTTATGTTCCTTCTTAATTTTAAGTAAATTTATCTGAACCCTTCCACTTCTGAAGTACATTCTAGAAATTATTCCTTGACCTCTTCCATGTGTAAATATATTTTTGGTGTATCAATCATTGGTTCCAAGGTTTTTTTGGTTTCTTCATTTTTTTTGAATCAAGATAAATTTTACTTCATGGTATCAACAAATCTAGAAATATATTCATCTTGATGATCCTTGGCTCAAAAAATTTCTTCTCTATGAGTGAAAGTGGGTTGTAGAGGTCTCTCAGAAAACCCAACTATTTTTTGCTTGTAATTTTTCTAATTTTTGTTGTTGGATTCTAAAGTTCTTTCCCCACTATTTTTTGGTCTAATTGCCAACATCTCCCTTCAGATTTAGGACATGGAATAACTGCCTCTCGTGGATCCGTTTATCTCTGGTGTTTGTATCGGGTGTTAACAAGTCGATCTTTTGGCGCAACAACAAACATGTTCCAACAAATGGTATCAACATTGTGGTCGTGGGTTCGAATCCCCTCGGGTGAAGTTGAGAAGGGGTATTGTTAGAATAATCATCAACATATCCATTTAGATTCAAGACATGGACTAATTGCATCCCATGGATCTGTTTATCTTCGGTGTTTGTATTGAGCATTAACAATTTGATCTTTTGGTGCAACGGGAAATGTGTTTCAACACTATTTTGATCAATGGAAACATTCATATTATTCTACATCTTGTGGATCATTTGAACCAACATGTTTATCATTGTATCAATAAATTTTTATTAGCATCCATATTTTATGTCTCAACATGAAGCATTTAATCTCTAAACTTATGTGTGGAAAAGGAAATGACCAAACACAACCTTCCTATAAGCATACACCTTGTCTCACAATCTAATAATGCTAGACTAATGTAATAGACCAAATACTCCTTAGCTTCTTCATTATGTTGTGCTAAGTGTCATCTAATGGGAAATTTTGTGCCTACGTATATAATAATGGTTTATCATGGATGATAGAAAATATGACTGTATGATTGAGCAAGAATTATTTCATTTCCTCAAATGCCTTTTGACAGTCACCGTTCTATTCAAACTTAACATATTTCTTTATAAGTATCATGAATGGAAATTTTTTATCTACTAGTTGTACAACCAAATGTTGAATAACTTAGATTTCTTAAGGGTTGTGAAATTATGCAATATTTTGAAGAGGCACATTAACTATAACATCTTCCTTCTTTGTGCTGACCCCAATTCCTCTCTAAGTAATAATGAACCTTAGTAACTAACTGCCATCAACTTTGAATACATATTTCTTAGATTCAATCTTAGTCTATATTGTTGTGATTTTTCACATATACCTCTTAAATATTTAACATGATTGATTGTCTTCTTTGATTTTTCTAAGATTTAATCAACATATTCTTCTAAAGTTTTATGCATGAGATCATGGAAGACTAGTGTCATCACCCTTTGATAAGTATATCTTACATTTTCCAACCCAAAAGGCATGGAAATGTAATAAAATATTCCCAACAAAGAAGTAAAATCATTCTTATATTCATCTTGAGGATCGATTATTTGATTATAACCCAAAAATCCATACATAAATGATAACTCATGACTCATATTAGAATATACAATCATATTAATGTTTGGAAGGAGAGAATCATTCTTAAGAGATATATTATAATATTTCTAAAATTAATACAAATATAAACACATCCATCATATTTAGCAATAGGTATCATATTAGAAATCCAATGTGAATAATTGATAGGTCTAATAAATCGCTCAAACATCTTTTCTAATTCTTCTTTTAACCATCAAAGCATTTTTATTATGTATTTTTATAATGTTTTGCTTAAATGTTTTTGCATTAAGATCTAAGATAATATTATACACCTCAATGCCTCACACTTTTTTGTATGGTAGTTTGAAAACAACCTTGAAGTATTTAAGAAAAATGGTAATATTAGCTTGTTCATATTGATTAAGGAAAAAAATTAGCTTAAGAATATATTATTTACCCCTTCTATCCATCTCAATATCATAAGGCCCTTGATGATTAATTAACTACAATCTTCTATGAATGGTTGAGTAGGAAAAACATCGAGAGACACATCTTCCAAAGGAACACCTTCTCTAAAATATGAATTTACTTCAAATACATGAGTGAATCCATTGTCATGACGATATCTAGGGATTAACTCATAAACAATTAGATCTTTGGCTAGTGCTTCATCATTTGCAAATCTGTTTAAATGAGGAAAGGTATTCAAATAATCATATACCAACTTTAAATTAACTAAATGTAAACCATCAGACCAATCAGTGTGCTGAGGCGGAGGCTGCGTTTATAAACATAAAATATGTTGTGGATAGGGGTTATACCAAAATATGGGTTGAAGGCAATTATTTAAACACAATAAATTATCTTCATGACACTCACAAGCCTAGTTGGAATGTGGAGCAATTAATCAAAGATACTATAATCATGCTAAGTTCTTGTGAAGAGACCCGCGTATCTCACATCTTCTGAGAAGGAAACTCATTGGCAATTTTTTTTGCTAATGAGGTTGTCAAATTGAATGAGTTTCATGCATGGGAGGAGGGATCAATCCTTCTTGAGAAAGATAGGAGCTTAATGAGAAATTATGGCATGGGTTGATTTGATGTGGTGGCGACATTTAATTCTTAGTACCATATCTCAACTCACACGCTTTGTGGGTTTTGTTTGGATTACTGGCATTCAATTGAGTGATTATTGCAAGGGTTTTCTTTTCTTGGTGTCTAAAGAAATGGGTGTCAATAGAAGGATAATTGAGCCGCACTCTTGTGCGGGTTTGAGGAAGAAAAAAAGCTATGGAATATTCTACACCACGGGAATTTTATGCCATTTCTAGAAAGATTGCATGGGCATGACCCAAATGCCTCGGTGGAGTTTGTCTCCTGCTGGCATAACCGTAAGCTTCAGATAAAGGGTCTAGAAGTGGATGTAAATGAGGAGTTGATTGATACTGTGACTGGGATGCTGATGGTTGGCTGTAATTTTTACAAGGGCAATAAGAGCAATGAGGAAGCAATGGCCTAGTTCTTCAAAGATGACAAGTGGAAGAATTTGATAAGATGGAAAGTTGGGACTATGAGCGCAAGTCACTCAAGAAGATATGGGTAGAGTTTTTTGAGGTAATTATGTGCTATGTGACATTGGAAGGTAGGTTTATTGTTATATTAGGTCACCATTTCACTCTTTTAAATCACGTTAGACATGGGTTGTTTATTTCCTTCCCATTTTTTTTGCTGTCTTCCATGAAGATTTTTGTTTATGCACATTTAAAAAATAGGAGGGCTCCGGTCCTCCATGAGGGTCTCATTCTTTAATCATGGAGTGCATGTTAGGTCTCTTCTCCCTACCCTTGCTATTAAGGGCAAGGAGAAGACTTTGAGTGAAGGTTCTGATTCATCTGGTTTAGATACTAGCATTGCCAAAGAAGAGGATGGGAAGAAGAGGATGATGATGGTTCCTCATCCCCTGAGGTGACCTCCTCGAAAAAGAGGAAGAAGGGTAGCCCTAAAAACAATCGAGTTGCTAAGCACCTTATTCTCTATGACAGTGAGGATACAGAGGTGGGTTCAGATGATTCCTCTCCCAGGAAGGTGGATTTGGCTGTTGGCCAGGTAGAAGTTGAAGGCGAAGATAATAAGGAGGGTTTGCAGGAGAATTTGGCTATGGAGGCCAAGGAAAAGCCGAGGAGGATGTCCAAAAGCATTTCCAAGCTGAAAAACCAGGTCTCGAATGTTCTAGCAAAGGATGCCAAGGTGAATTGTGAGGAAAAGGCTTCTGGTGAAAAGGCGATGAAAATTGATGACTACCGAATCATAACATGACCTATGATGATCTGCAAGAAGAAAATAAGGGTCAAGATGAGGAAGATGTTGAGAAGAAGAGTGCTAAGTCGAAGCCTCTAAAGGTAGATCCCCTTTCTGAGAACTTTTCTTATCTAAATGATGCATCTCCCTCAATGTTTGAGCTACTGGACATGGCAAGGGCTGGGGCCACTGGAACTTTTAAATCGGCTAAGTGGACTCTTTAGGAGTTTAATAAATTTAGCATTAAAATAAGAGGTTTGAAGGAGAACTTGAAGAATGTGCCGAAAAGCTTAGTGTCAGACATTCTAATTGACAGAATTGTGTACCTAGAGGGTTCTTTCCATGATTTCAAATCTTTGTGTGAAGATCGGTTTGCTGGGTTAGAAGCCAAGGTTGTGGGCACCAATGTGGACATTAAGAATCTTTTGCATGCATGCCATATTTTTGTTAAAAATAGTGCGGACTCCTTGGAAGTCCTATTCTGAAAGATTAGTGAACTAAGGGAGGACCAATTGTACTTTTCTAATTTAATGGAGAAGGAGCATGCAACTAAGGGTAAAGGAGAAAAGGGGGAAAAAGATGATAGCAAAGGTCCTGCTGCTAAAGGGTTTGCTGAGTGGAAAAAGACCTTTGAAGCTGAGAAGAAGGAGCTTCTAGACATGATTGATTTGCATAGGATCCAGGAGCTTGAGGTGTCCAACACCTTAAGCAATATGAAATAGTGCTCGGTTCTCTTTGTCTCTTATTTTCTTTTTGTTGTTTTGTTGTTTTGTTGTTTTGTTGTTTTGTTGTTTTGTTGTTTTGTTGTTTTGTTGTTTTGTTGCTGTTGGGTGCTACTAATGGTTTATTGTTTTATCTCTCGTGAAACACTCTATTTGTTTTATTTTTTTGGTTATGTTCTGCTACTGGTATCTTTTTTCCTATCCTCTAAGAAACATTTTGTATCTCTAGTTGTAAAGGGTTTCGGGTCCCTTCAAAACCTGTTTTTCTCATATAATAAAAACTAAATGTAAACCAAGATCTAATTATCGATATTACATAAAAAAATTACTCATAGTGTCATTATTTGGAAAATCCATAAGAGGTCTTCAAATGCCTTAGTTGTTCAAGCCTAATCATTTTTCATTATATCCAAGATTTTGCATATACTAAACCCTTGGCCATAGTGACCAGATAATAAGGTTATTTTAACCCTTATTATTAAATAGTGTTTGATGTATGAACACCATCATCCTTTTTAGAAATATGATCACAAGAGTTTGAAGATGATGTAGCATGCAAATCAAGATCAATAAGCAAAGTTAGGCCTGTTTCTCAATATGTTCATTGAAATCTATTGAACCCCAAGCATCTTCAAGATTGTCATGAGTAAAAAGATAAGCAATATTCTTAGGTAAGATTATTTGTGTTAGAGAGGAAATTATTAATATTTTTCTAGAATCTTAAAAAACAAATATATTATCATTAAATTTAATTACATATTGCTTATTTTGATGGAATAAATCTAATTTTCCTTTGCAATATTGAAATAATCTATCTCATGAAGCCAAGGATACCTCAAAATAATATTATACACTAAATTTTCAAGCATCACATGTAAGGTAATAGGTAATATTATGGGCCATAAAGTGATAGGTAAAGTGACACAACTAATGGACTCACACATAACATTATCAAATCCAGTAATAACCAATAAGGTTTTGGGAGATAATAGTAATTGATTTAGATAACATCTAAAAATTATTTACTACATATATTCAATCTAGATCCATTAATAATTAGAGCACATTTCACTCTAAAGTCTCCATACTTTACTAGAACATATAATCTTATATGCTCATGAATCACATTCAAAGGAGGTAGCTCATCTAATGTAAAAGATAGAGCATCATATGCATCATACCTAGGTACATTAGTAATTTTAGGTTTCATTAAGGCATGTGAATTAAATATACCATAAGATGGAGAAAATTAAGAATCATATTCTCTATGATGTGAAGACATATTATCACAAGCAGGACCTATGTCATCATGATGTAAATGAGAGGTTCTCAATGGTATAATGATATAAGAAATATGCATACCATTTTTCTCTCTATAGAAATGGTATGCTACATATGATACTTATAAAGAAGTGAAGGGTGTCTAACAAAGATGAAAATATGATAAGAAAATCCCTGAAGGAAAAAATGAACATATGTATTCACACAATGCTTCCATAGACAATGTGATTTGATTGGTATGAATAAAATGTCATAAGTGAATCAAGAACAATGGGTTCAAATATAAAATATGTTTACATATCATAATTAGTGATGGATGCATGGATGAAGGCTAATGATAAATGACCATGAGAATCCATAGTGTGAGAACAAGTGTTTATCAAAGTATCTAGTGTTTCAAAAGATATGAAAAAAGTGTACAAACCATAGAAGAAAGAAGCAAATGACATCAAAAGAATATATATTTTGTTATGACTCAAGATATTTTCCTAAATTAGATATGAAAATAAATTAAAAATGTAAACCCTAGGTCAAGGGTGGGAAAAAGATAGACTATGCAAAACAACACAAAACCCTAGAAAGAAAGGGTAAATCAAAGAAGCACTAATCACCAATGAAAAATTAGATCTAGAGATTAGAAAATTATAACTAAATGTAAATTTACAAACTTAACTAGGTTTTGAAGGCTGGGTAAATTTGTTTTCACCAAAATGAAAAGGAAAAATTAAGTTTCCTTAGGCTAATTATGTAAATAAACATAATTAAGAACAAATTAACCTAAGGATACAATGTGGCATGTAGATGGAGTAAAATGGATGGACAATATTATAAAATATCATACAAGAAGCACAATCATGGCCTTAACAATAATTAACATGGAAAGATGATACTTAACTTTATGACTGAAGGTTGTATGCTAATCAATAAAATAATAATATTTAGGTGCCTTTAGAATTTACAATACCCTAGACCATTGTGTATATGGGTCAAAATTAGAATATTGCCTTTGTGTTTTTTGTGGAGTTGAGTTTGTTATTCTAAATTAGTTTTGTAAATTTGACATCCCTCTATAGTCATGAACTCAATCTCTTTTGGCTCTTGGATTATATCATTTGAATTTTCAAATAAATAGAATTATAGGAAATGATATTCTCCACTACACACTTAGGTTTTTTCTATCAAGCTAGTAGTGTTGAAAATACCTTGACAAGCAACAAGCTTCAAACATGCACATGAATTCTAGAATGATTTCTAGGTGATTCAAGTGCACTAGGATGAGTGTTACTAGATATGCTAGATTTATTCCTTGATTTAAGTGCAGATGAGAATTATTGTTCTTGTGATAATCAACAATTTTATTTTTGTAAATGAGTGCAATTTTTCTTTTATACAGGAACATAACACCGAATTATGAAGATTTGTGCAAATTTAGCTTGGGACGAAAGTGCAAGATGTGGTGAGTTAGATATAAATGTTTGATTTTAATGTTTTATAATTCAAAGGGATCAAGATCACAATTATAGCATGACATTTCACCTACAAAAATGACTTGGGTTAGACAATTGGATTGGTTGTGTGTCTATTAGGGTAAGATTGTGGATAAGGATTAGATTAATGATTAGAATTTGATTGATAAGAAAATTGGATTATTATTGCATGCACCTAAGAATAGGATCAAGTGATAAGAATAAGATTAGGTGCAAGTAAGGCTAGTTATGTAGGTCCAAGTATGCATAAAATTTTACCATTTGTAACTATATAAATCCATTGAAATTACCCCAAATTAGGTACAAAACTAAATGAGAAATATATCAAGGATAAAATTTTCACCATTAAATTTTTTTAAACATTATTTTAATTAATAAGGATAATAACATGCTATTCTAGATGTTAAATATTGGTGAATACAAATTTACATTAGGAAAAAACTTTCAATTCATTAAAGAAAATTAAACACCTTCTAGCCTAGTTCAGTTAGGTTCAATATACCATGGTGTGGCCATGGAAAAATAATCCAAAGAAAAATACAAGTTTTTATATCTAAGGGTACATAAAATATTGAGGTAAATTTGAAATGATAAGATAAGGTAATGACATCAATATTTTATGAAAGGTCAAAATTGTCTTATGGGTACAATAAAAGATAAAGAATAGGGAGTGCAAGCACAACTGCAACTAACTTAAAAAGAGAATAAAAGTAAGTATTGAATATAAAATACATGAAAACAAATCATATCATTAATGTTTCAAAAGTCATATAATATTTGTTGGCCTATTATGAGGTCATCTCTTGCTATATTTTGAAGATGAAACAAAGGTAATGAAAGAAATAAATCTCCAACTAAAGAGAATTGTGAAAGGAATCTTTAATGAGATGTGGGAAAATCTCAAGCATATTTTGAAAGAAAAGAACTAAGCATCTCTAATCCTTATAATCCATGAAGGTTTGGAGAGATTTATTTCAGTCTTTGAAGAGGAAAATGTATCACTTCCTAATCTCATACTAAGGGATGCATTTAAAAATTAAATTACCCTTGATTTTAGGCTCTACTAACTAAATAACAAATATGATGTGACCAAGATATGCGGTTCTAACTCTCTATGTAGAGGGAGTGCAAAAAAAATGTGCCAAGGGACACCCAAACTATAGGGCATTTGGAGCTTAGTTTAACCTAGAGTTTCAATGATCCCATCCTTAAAGTGAAAATATGTATTATAATAGTACTGAAATACTTGAAGAAAGATGTTCTCAAGACTTAATAGATTTTAGACTATATGTAGGCTCTATATAAGTCATTTTGATACCCCTATTTATTTTCCTTGTAGAAATATCTTATGCACCAATTGAAAATTATGTTGAGAAATTTTTCTATGTTATTTCTTATAACGATTAACACATCTAGCTAAAGTATATCCCACATTATACTAGTTTTATACATGATTTGTATATGATATGGGTATTTGAAGAAATTAGTTAAGTATTAGCCATTTGTCTAAACCTATGTATCATAGTTCCCACTTGAAATATCACCATAGTAATACATGGGGGAATATGATAAATTTTGCTTGTGAGTTTCATAAAGAAACATGGAATTTTGTGGGACTAATTAGGAAGCTTCATATAATCTCATTAATCATGTTAATAATAGTATATATAGAAGTGATAAATCCAAAGCTATATGGATAGTTGAAACACAATTATGCCTTCAAATATTTTGTGTAATATTATTTATAAAATTATGAAGTTTTTCCTAGAGTTTCATGTGTTGTTTGGTTTTAAGGAGATTAGATTTATCAAGAGTTACTATACAAACTAATATCCTTCTTTGAGATTATATGAAATTGGTCCTCTTTAGGTCAATTTTTGAGAAGGCCTAAGAAAAAAGCGGTCTCTCATTTTGAGAAAGAATTGAGTGATCCTTTATAATGTAATGGTGAAAATTGCATACCCATTCACATTTCCCTTAAATTTTGTGCCCTGATGACTAGGTTGTCCTTATATGTATCAAATTATGTGTAAGATAATTTATTTAATCAGAATTACTAATGGATTTCCTATTTTATTGGTCTAGGCTATTTCATTCCTAGTTGTCCTAGCTCCAATCACATTTAGCACACCTTGTAGAAAGTCAAGGCCTAGTTTACAATGCGATAAACATGTCTTATAGATGCTCATGAGATGGTTTTTGGTCTTTTATCTAATGTAATTAAGGCATCACCCTTCTTGGGGATTGGTCTACCCTTATAGATTTTCTTTTGGATTTGTAATTTGTTATTATTTAAATACCCATATTGGAAGTTGTAATTTTGGGCCCTAGGGGTCAAAAACAAGGATAACTTTAAGAACCCCCCCCTCAGAAAAGATGTAAAATCCTGGCAAATCTTAATGAATAATTGGTAAAAATAATAATCACAGTGGTGAATCCTAGTGAATAATCACTAAAAATATTAATTACAATGGAAAATCTCTCCTCTAAAAATTTTCATAGTTGGTCGATGTAGTTGCCCCATATATATATATTTTTTTTAATATTGAAGTAGGGGCTCGGGGGTGGCAGCCACCGGCAGGGTCAAGGGGTAGTGCCCCTTGCGGGGGTCAAGGGGGCAACGCCCCCTCATGGTGTCCAGGGACAGTGGCCCCGACGTGCGATACAGGCGGGGTCGAGGGGCAGAGCCCCTTTCCACCAAGCATAAATTCACTATTGAAAATGCATTGGAGCACACACAGATGAAGTGTTTTAAAAAAATCTCACTTGAAAATTAAGACTAAATGAAACTTGAAATTTTTACCATTGATTAGCTTTTAAATTGGATGGCTGCAAGTTCATTCCGTGAGTGAATATTGGCATGAGTGAACATCATCGATGGGACACTTAGGGATGTCCTGTTGATACAATGATGATGACATATGTCATGAACTATTGGCAACAGTGAATGGTGGAGATCAAACAGAGCTTTGATCAGATATCTTTTCGGGAGCTTGGCATGAATATTGTAGATTCCCTTCATGATTCTCTGGAATTACACAAGTGGTGTACTTGTGCCTTGGTGGACCCCAAGTGGAGTATGAAAGCCTTATCGACGTGAGTGAACATCATTGGTGGGACACTTAGGGATGTCCTGTCGATACAACGATGACGACGTATGTCATGAATTATTGACAACAATGAATGGTGGAGATCAAACAGAGCTTTGATTAGACATCTTTTCGAGAGCTTGGTGCGAATATAGTAGATTCCCTTCTTGATTCTCCAGAATTACACAATATTACTAGCGAATATTATTGATATTTTTAATTACTATATAAACTATTGGCGAATCAGTGCCAATGACGCATCGTTTACATGGCGAATTAATTGAGACCAAATTATTTTTTTGTAAAAACCTGGTGATTCAGTCTCTGTTTTAGCTTGTACTATTTGCCATTTTTGGAGCTCCCAATTTCTATTATTTGCCAATTGGCGGAGATTCACCACTAAAGTTTTCCCTGGTCAAAAAAATTTCAAGTTAGTATATTAAGGCTTTATTTATTTTTGGCAACCAAGATTGGCTATTTATAAACCTCTTGTGGATTTTGTAAAAGGGTGTTTGACATTTGGATACTAGTGAATTCTTGAGATTTCAGCATGGGAATCCTACTAAAATTGTAATTTTCTCATCTATTCAATAAAAGGATCATGCCTAATGTGTTTGAATTCTCTCAACCTTGGTAGTGGCTTGATTAATTTATTTTATTTAAGAGTGAGTAACTTGGTGAGATCTATCTTGATGTGCCTATAATAGAGTTATGCATTGAATCTGCACATAAAACATGGTGGCTCAAATTCATTCAAGTTGAAATATATTTACATTGTGATTTTTCTTAAACTGTTGTATTAATGTTGTGGATGATTGTGAGAATATTAATCATTGCAATATTGGTTTCTTTGATTTCATAAAATTGTTAAAAGCTAAGAAGAAATTTCATCTTTTCATTATTCGTTCATTTTACTATTCTTTTATTTTTAGTTTATTTTTCTAAAACCTAACCCTCTTTTGATCTTTTTGTAGATTCATAGTTTTAGGGTAGGTCTAGAGTAGATTAGGTTAGTGTAGAGTAGGATAGATAGATATAGTTCACTTGAGCTCCAAATATCTAATATTTTTTTCGAATATTCTAAGTGTATGACTATAATATCTATTATGATTTGATTGTACCAAAAAATTCCCCTTGTTAAATAAATCAAATAGACCATTTATTTTTTCCAACATAATTAAGACCTATCTAAAAAGGAACCTTTGAGCTAACTCTGCAAGGATCTCTTAGCTTTTCAATAGAATTAGAGTGTTTGTCATTCTACTTGAAGTTTGTTGTGCTAAAATCACCATCAACAATAACATGTCAAACGTCAACATTTTAGCCTTTGACAAAATATAATCATGTTTTAAAACACTAGCGTATTATGTGCACATAATATTTTAGTAAATTTTAACATTAAATATTACATGTTGAATGGTTCATAAAGGTGAAAGTTAAACATTGAATGACCCCTTAATCCTAAAGTGTGTATAGGGTTATGAGTAGTCATATTGTGGCTACTTTAATTATTAGTTAAGTCATATTATCATTATTATATTCTTGTTTAGTTATTTAGGTCAGCCTAGGGCTTATATATTATTATCTAAGTCAAAATGGGTGATATCCTAGGCACACGTAGGGTATATAGGAGGTAGTAAGTTTAATTTCATTATTAGATTGTGAATAGTCTTCTCATTGACGATATTTGGAGGTTTTCCACCTCAAAATGACTTGTTATCTCAACTATTATCAAGTATTTTTAGCATATTTGATATTATATTATTTTCTTATGTAATTTATTTCACTACAAGAGGTATTAGAGCATGATTTGGGAACTGTGAAGGCAAGGCAATTTTTTTCAATCTTGGAGGTCATTTTGTGAAGCGCATATCTTCCAAATTTTGGAAAAAAAATTGGAGAATTTTTCAAGGGCATATTGAAGAATCTTCAATCCAAATTTTAAATAAATTAGAGTATAAAGGGATTTATTGTTGAATTAGGGTTTCTAAAAAATTTATTTGGGAAGCACATATCTCTTAGATCTAGGTGAATTGTTTCCTTTTTTTAGGGTATTTTAAGAATACATGTTGAAGTGTCTATAGTCTAAATTTGAAAGGAATTAGAGAAAAAAATAAGTGCTTTGTTGTAGAATTAACATTTCCAATAATTTCTCTCTCAAGGCTACAAATCAACTAACTTCTTGGATATATTTTTGGGAAAGTGTGACCTAGGCCCTAGTAAGTTACAATTAAAATTTTAGAGTATTTGAAATTTATTTATGTACTTTATTGTAAGAAAAACCATAATGATGGGGCCTACAACAAGAGGAAAAAATAGTGTTGTTACACCTTAGAAAAATTCAAATTAGGATGGTGTAGAAATTAAGGATATTACTCCTAATGAGGAAATGAACAATGTCAAGGAATAAATTTCATTATTGAAGAAGAATGCATAGAAGGAGATTATTGAATAAATTTCGTCAATGAAGGACATGCAAAAGGAGACAACTAAAGTAATTTCATCAATGATGAGATATATGAATGAATTAAAATATCTTATTCATGGTATAAATTATAAGGGTGAAGATTCACCTCATAAGGTGGAAGATAATGCTTTTATTGGACATGATTTTTTTCGGCTTGACTCAAATCTCAAGAAGGATAAACTCTCAAATAATCTAATGCTTATGAACTTTATGCTAAATTTGGTGTTGAATGTACACAAGACAATTTTGAGGGGTGAAATAGTTGTACATTAAAACTTCAAACCCTCAAGAATTTAGATCCAGTTCAATCAAATTAACCCTTAATCTATTAGAATGATTTAGCATCAAAGAAAATAACAAAAAACTAAAAAACAACACCATGCACAATAGAACACCAAATTTATGTGGAAAACCTAAGGGAAAAACCAAGGTGAGGATTAGCTCACAATATAAAGTAATTGCAACATCGAATATAAAGGGCTCATTACCGGAGGGCTCACTGCCCAAAAGAAAGAAGATCCCACTACCAAAGGCTCACTGCCAGATTATAGAAAAGAAAAAAGAAGAATGTTACAGTGAGAAATCCATCTCAATGTAATAGAAAAGATCCACCACAACATCACCGACACATTCACAGTCTCTTTGAAGATTGTAGACAACTTTTTCTCATTGCTTCCAATAGTCTAACTCATTAAGATCACACTGCATTTCACAACTCTGCAATTCACATCACACTCTTCACTATTCAATTCTCCATCAACTCATCACTTATTTATACCTTCTTCAACCTGGAGAAAATTCTCCAAGGTTGGCTAAGAACCTCAACCGTGTAAATTCAAATTAGGCTGGCACTAAGCATTCCCGCGATGGAAATGAATGAAAATGGACCCCATCACATCTTAACTCAAACCCAAATTATACATATACATCACACCACACTTCCACAAACACCAAAGTAAATACATAATTAGTATAAACACCCAAGGTCGATCGAACCTATGTAAACACCATTAAATTTTAAGTACATTCTTCCTCAGATCCAAAGATGACTTGTGAACCACACACAAAAATTGAATACAATCTGGAATATTCCAAAAATACCCTGAAATCCAATAAATTTGTTTGCAACAAATTTCACTTGAAGAATATACACACCTAGTACACTCAAACAACCTTCCATACTTGTAACTCAAAAAATCAACTTGTCGAGCTCCAAACTATGAAAAAATTCAACTGTAGATAGATATGATCATTATCAACACACTTCTAGAATCACAAGACCAAAAACCAAACTGTAGAGAAATGTAGAGCAAAACCATTCCACCCAAACACCACTCCAACATACAATTCACACACTGGTGAACACAACTCTCTCTACACAACGATCCAAACCACAAAATTCTAAATATAGAACCTTTGAAAACCTCTGACCAACATATCCAAACTACACAAGAAGATATTCAACATAGAAGAAATGTGGTGCAAAACCAAAACACCACACTATACACCAGAACACCTCTGCAACACACTATTTCCTCTTTTATTCAAATTTTCTCAAAAGAGCTTGGAAACCAAGCACCAAAGAAACTTCCTCATAACCACTATAGTTCAACTATGCATCCATAAAATCTTATCAAAGCAACACTAGAGGTTGAGACACATAATGTAACTAATCAAAGCATCAACACAACTTCTCAACCATCACCAGTCATTAATGACAACACGCACAATCCCCCCCAAGCTTGTTGACATCAATGAAAACACCAACTACTCATACTTGCAACAATATCCCCCTTTGTCATTGATGGAAACACATGATGTGAAAAACCATCAATAACAAACAAACATCTTTGATCACCAACATACTACTCCATATCAATTACTTCTCTTTCTCTCCCTTAGCTACATAATAATCTCCCCCTTTCTCATATGATCTTCACATTTATTCCTCTCCCCCTTTGACAACTTGGGTATCTTTCACATTTTTTCTCTCTCACCCTTTGACATCAATGACAAAGGGAAACACATATGCATCTCTTTCTCCCTTTGACATCAAACATATATACTTTCTCTACTTATTTCTCTGCATACTCCCCTTAGGAGAACACAACAAACTACACCAACTAGCAACCACTACACATATCCTTTGACACAAAAGACAAAGGACAACACATACCTGCACCAACATTAACTCCCCTTGACCCTAAAAACCAACAAATTCATTACCTACTCCCCACTGAGAGGAAACCTCCAACATCAGTCCAAAACAAGGTTTGAATCTTGAAATCTATTAGATTGATCCATATCCTTATGCATCTAGTTCAAAGAAAGAGGGGAAATAACCCCTAACTTTTCTCGGAGATACTCAAAAGTATCCTTAGGAAGATCCGTAGTGAATATATTAGAAACTTGATCCTTTGTAGGAACATACTCAAGCTTCACTTCATTCTTTGCAACCTTCTCTCTCAAAAAATGATACTGGATTGAGATATGTTTTGTCCTTGAGTGCATCACCAAATTCTTTGAAATGTTAATAACACTTGTATTATCAAAAGAGATAGAAATTGGTTTAGCATATACCACCCTGATATCCTTCAAGGTTTGCCTCATCCACAACACCTATGTACATCAAGATGCTGCTGAAATGTATTCTATCCCTACAGTAGATAAAGATACTGAATATTTTTTCTTGCTCAATCAAGACACCAATATACATCCAATAAAGAATGTATCACCACTTTTATTTTTCTTATCATTCACATGACTTTCTCAATCAACATCTGTATAAGCATTCAACAAAAAATCAATATCCTTTGGATACCACAAACCTTGTTCCAGAGTTCCCTTCAAGTATCTAAATATCCTCTTTACTACTACAACATATGACTCTCTAGGATCTTATTGAAATCTAGCCACAAGACAAACTACATACATGATATCTGGTCTAGTGGTAGTTAGATATAGTAGTCCTCCAATATTTGATCTACACTTGCTCTAATCAGCCTTAGGAGATTCATCATTCGTACTTAGCTTGCAACTAGTAATCATAGGGGTACATACCAATTTAAAATCTTCCATTCCAAACTTCTTAAACATTTCTTTAACATACTTTGATTGTGAAATGAATATACCTTTCTCTATCTGATTGATTTGTAGTGCAAGGAAGAAATTCATCTCCCCAAACATAGACATCTCAAGCTCTTTGTGCACCTCTTCTGCAAATCTCTTGCACATAACTTCATTTCCTTCAAAAATTATATCATCAACATATACAACCACAATCAATATTTGATCTTTTTCACCTTTGAAATAAAGATTAGTATCCACGGAACCTTTATTGAATCCTTGTTGTATCACATACCTGTCTAACCTTGCATACCAAGATTTGGGAGCTTGCTTCAACCCATATAATGCACTTTTTAATAGACAAACCATATTTGGTTTGTCTAATAGCTGAAAACCTTCCAGTTGTTCAGTGTATACCTCTTCTTCAAATTCACCATTCAAGAAAGAAGACTTCACATCCATCTGATATACTTCAAAATCTTTGTGTATTGCAAAAGCTAAAAACATCCTGATAGCTTCCATTCTTTCCACTAGAGAAAAAGTCTCCTCAAAATCCATTCCTTCTACTTGTGAGTAGCCTTTACACATAAGCCTTGACTTAGTTCTTATCACTTCTCCATTCTCCTTTATTTTGTTCCTGAATACTCACTTAGTTCCAATTATATTCTTATTATTTGGTCTTGGGACAAGTTCCCAAGTCTGATTTTTGTCAATCTACATTATTTATTCTTCCATAGTCTTGATCCAATATTCATCCTTGCATGCTTCAATCACTGTTTTAGGTTCAAATTTAGAGAGTAAACATAGATTTACCCGTTCTTCAGCCATAACAACTTTTATTCTTGTCAACAAACCCTTTCTTTTGTCACCAATGATCTAATCTTAAAAATGATTCTTTTTCACATACTTAGGAATCCTTTTTGGAACATATTCCTCTTTTGTAAGTGTTCATCCACTTTGAAATTTTCACTTTCAATAATCTCTTCAATCTCTTGTTGTATCATCAGTAAGCTTTGTTTTTTTGTAGAATATCTAAGGAAGATACCTTCATCAGATCTTGTATCAAACTTTCCTATTTTTTCTTCATCTCTTCTGATATAACATTTTCTTCCAAAAACTCTAAAGTATTTGATATTAGGAATCCTTCCATACCACAACTCATAGGGAGTCTTTGTTCTATATTATCTTGCTTGAACTTTGTTAAGAATGTAGACAATAGTGTGAATTACTTCTCTCTAGTATACTTCCGATAGGTTTTCCTCTTTCATCATTGTTCTTGCAACTTCTTGAACAGTACTATTGATGTAGAGTCAGTGTGGAATAAGTTCAATTAACACAATACAACACAATTCAAACACCTCTTCAAGTCTCAAAACCCAACAATGGTGGATTTCTCACACTTCCTTGTCTTTAGCTTCTAGGTCTCCAAAACTATGTTTTTAGGCATATCTTTTAGAGAAGGCCGTATCTCCACAAAAAAAAGACCTTCTCAAATACCCATTAGGATCCATTTTAACATATCTCATTTGTGCCTTAGGTTGTTTTGGAACAACTTTATCAAACTCGACCTGCTACGTTGGAACACGACCAAATTAGGCCTCTTTGCAAAGCACCTCTAACAAATACAAACAATAGACACAAAATATATTCAGCAATAGTCTTCACATGTCACATTGGGCCCAAATATGCAGTTTTTTCCACCAGAACTCTTCACCAATTTTCTGCCCTACAATATCTCTAATCTACCAAGCCTAACACATGAAGATGTTAGGCTAAGGCATGGAGAAAAACACTCCAAACTCCATCCCTTGCTCTAAACAACACCAAAAATATTGAAAGCAACCTGAAATAATCCATTCCACTGAGTTTGACCAAGGTTCAATAGTGGAATGGCCAACAACTCATGATTTGGTGCACAAAATGTTAATTTTAGGGTTTCTCAGATGATCCACAATAAAATGCCTCAAAAATACTTATTTCCTAATGAAAATCTATCACACTACACTCAAATAAGAGAATATTCACTACTCTAACCTTTCCCACAAGTTTTAGTTCATAACTTCACTGTACAGGGCCGTACAGAGTTAGAAACTACAAAAAATACACACAAAATCATAGAAAAATAGAGTATTATCGGTTTATCTGTCCTCCAAAAGCTTCAACAACCTTGCCTCAATGTTTTTGAGGCCATTTAAACATGTAAAAATTGAATCCCAACAATCTACAACTTCCATTCAAAGAAATGACTGTTCAACTTCCCTTCAATGCAAAAATTGTCAAGTTGCAAAGCAAATTTTTACATCATTTTCACAACTTCTACAAAACATACCAAAATGACCCTACATGACACAAATACATCAACCAAGTGACAAAAAACATAAAACGCCAACCTAGAAACCTAATGACATTATTTGAGTAAAATTGCTATGGTGCCCCTACACCATACACCCAGAGAGGAAAAATTATCAAGTTCCACCTGAGATCAGCTCCTGTACAGATGTACCATGCTTCTTAATATCATCTTCAAAAATTCATGTTGTATCTTCAAGAGGTAAACCATGCCACTTGACCAGATATTCATTATAAACTTTATGCCTTGTTCTTTTGATCTCCTTTGTGTCTAAAATTGCTTGAAGCTTTGATGGTTTAGTAGGTGGTAGATCTTTGACCCAATCATAATCAACAACCTCAATAACAACATCTATACCTACATCCATAAATCCCTTGAAGGGGTATAGATCAACAACATTAAAGATAGGGGAGATAACAACTCCAGGAGGGAGTTCTATCTCATATGCATTAGCCCCAAATTTATGGACCACTTTGCAAGGCCCAATTTTCTTCATCAGTAGCTTGGTATACTTTCCCTTTGGAAATATTTCTTTCTTCAAGTGTGCAAGAACCATGTATCCCACCTTGAAATGTGCCTCTCTTCTCTTCAAATCAGCCTGCTTCTTGTACTTCTCCACACTTTTCTGCAAATTTTCATTTACTTGGTGATGGATCTCTCTCATGGCTTCTGCAAATGCTTCCCCTTCGGCACTTATCTTCTCTATCCTTGTCATATCTCTAAGCTCAAAGACACCTCTTGGTTTCAACCCATACACCACTTCAAATGGAATTTTTCCTATGCTCCTATTGACTGAATCATTTTAAGCATATTCAGGTTGAGGAAGAACTAAGTCCCATTATTACCCATGATCCTTTGTGAGACATCTCAAAAGGTTTCCAAGTGATCTATTGACCAATTTAGTCTGCACATCCGTTTGTGGATGGTAGGCAGTACTAAAAGTTAAATTGGTTCCAATCTTTCTCCAAAGTGTCCTCCAAAAGTGACCAATGAACTTTGAGTCCTTTTCTGAAATAATTGTTAGTGGAAGACCATGAATCCTCACTATTTCCTTAAAGAACAACCCTGCAATATGAGAAGCATCATTTGTTCACTTGCATGGAATGACGTGAGCCATTTTACTTAACCTATCAACCACAAAATACACTATCACAACCCATTTGAGTTATTGGTATTCCTAATTCAAAATCCATACTTAAACTCTCCCATGGCTTGTTAGGAATTGGTAGGGGCTGATACAGTCCTGCATTAGAAGTAGAACCCTTGGCTCTTTGGTAGATTGTGCAAATTTCAATAAAGTTTCTGAAATCTACATGCATTCTTGGCCAAAAATAGAACCTTCTTACCTGATCCAATATTTTTCAACCCCAAAATGTCCTCCAAGACTTCCACAATGTTTCTCCTTTATCAAATTTTGTCTCATAGAGAACTTTGGTATACACAATTGAGATCCTTTAAATAACAAGCCATCTTACAATAGAAAATCAGAAAATTCCTCATGAAAAGTATCCTTAAACTAAGCACAAACAAAATATACCTCTTTGAAGTCATCATCTTCAGCATTCATGTCCTTCAATGCATCTATTCCTACATTGAAGTTGTATCTCATGCACCAACATTGACCTCCAGCTTAGAGCATCAACTACCTTATTGGCATGGCCTTTTTTGTGCTTGATTGTGAAGGTATAGCTCTGCAAATATTCAACACACTTTACATGTATCTGACTCAGCTTGTCTTGATTGTTTAAAAAAATCAATGCATGGTTGTAGATGAACACTATGAATTCCTTGGGAAAAAGGTAGTGTCTCCACTTCTCGAGGGCCTGCACCATTGAATACAACTCTAAATCATATGATGAATACCTCCTTTTGTATTCATTAAGCTTTTCACTGAAGAAAGCCATCGGTCTTCCTTCTTGACTTATGACTGCACCAATTGTAGAGCCACTAGCATCACACTCTATGGTAAAAATCTTGTTGAAATCAGGTAAAGCAAGTATTGATTTTTGTGCCACTCTAGTTTTTAGATATTCAAATCTCCTTTTTGCCTCATTAGTCCACTGAAATTTCTTTCTTTTATCTCCCTTAATGGTGTCAATGATAGGTGAGCAAATGTGACTAAAATTTTGATGAATTTCCTATAGAAACTTGCAAGCCCATGAAATATTCTTACCTCCCCTACTGAATTTGGAGTTGGCCAACTGAGTATTGCCTCTACTTTGGTGGGATCCATCTTCAATGAACCCTTGGAGATCAAAAAACCAAGGTACACAATCTCTTCTTTCATAAATTCAGACTTTTTGAGATTTGTCATCAACTTCTCCTCATTCAAATTCTGCAAAACCATGTTAAGATGCTGCAAATGTTCTTCCTTTGTCTTGCTAAACATAATAATATCATCTAAATATACAACCATAAATTTCTCAATGAAAGGCTTCAACACTTCATTCATGAGTCTCGTAAATGTACTAAGATCATTTGACAGTCCAAAGGGCATTACCATCCACTCATACAAACCTTCATTAGTTTTTTTTTTGTTTCAATTCATCACCTTCCCTTATCCTAATCTGGTGATAGCCACTTTTTAAATCTATCTTTGAAAAATAACATGCACCTCCCAAATAGTCCATTAGATCCTCCATTCTAGGTATTGGGAATCTATATCTGATGGTTATTTTGTTTATTTCCCTAGAGTCCATACACATCCTCAAATCCCCATCCTTTTTGGGTGCTAAAACTGTAGGGACAACACAAGGGCTCAAAATTTCCCTAATTAGGCCTTTATCCAACAATTCTTGAACTTGTATCCTTATTTCCTCATTTTGTTTAGGGGTCATCTTATATGCAACCTTGTTTGGAAAATTGGCACTAGGGATCAAGTCTATATGATGGCTGACATCCCATGGGAGGCAATGAACTTGGTAACTGATAAAAAACAATGTCCTTTTACTTGTCTAACAAAGCTTGAACCTCACTAGGTATATCTTCCACCTTATTTGCTGCTAAAATAGATTTGGATTTAGGTATGATTATTAAAGGAAAATCCTTGACCTCCTTCTTTCAATGTCTTCAAGAACTCTTTCTCCCCAACTACCATAGCACTAGAACCAACTTGTTTATCTAAACCCTCATCTTGTAGTGGTGTCAAGGTGAAATAAAATACATCCTTATCTATCATATAAGTGTTCTTCTCCCCATCATGTTTTTCCTTTCTATTATACTATCAAGGTCTTCCTAGCAGCAAGTGACAAACATCCATAGGGATGATGTCACAAAGGATTTTGTCTTTATAACCCCCAATATTAAACTCTACCCATGTTTGCTCATTTACCAAGACTTGTTGACCTTTGTTTAACCATGACACTTTGTATGGTGTGGGGTGAGGAATTTTTTTCATATTCAATTTCTCTACCATTTTTAAAGACACCAAGTTATCAGTAGAACCTGAATCTACAACTACTTTGCATACCTTTCCATGTGACTTGCATGTGGTCTTGAAAAAGGATTTCCTTTGTGGAGGTTCTTTGGTTGTAGGCACCTTAATAAGTGTTCTCCTCATCATCAAACACTCACCAACCTCTGGAGTATTAGGTTGAGATGGTGAATTGACACTTTCATTATCTTCTTCAAGCACAATTTGAGTCCTTTTCTCACCTCCATGGGAACTTGCAGCTTGCTTGTCTAGGCACTTCCATGCTGAGTGACCAAATTGGTTGCAATTGTAGCATCTTCTAGAGAAGGTATTTGACCTTCTCCCTTGTCCACCAAATCTACCTCTGCCATTAGGTCTCCTTCCTCTGAAATTAGCTCCGCCACTTGATTCACCACTTTTCTCTTGTTGGCCACTTGACTCTCCTTGTTGCCTTTCTAATTGTCCTCTTCCACCAAAGTTTCCTCTACCTTTGAAATTATTTCCCCTACCTCTTCCTTGTTGTTCTTGTCTTCTTTTTATTATTTCCTCTGCCTTTATACCTAATTGGAAACACTCTTCCACCGTCTTGGGTGTAGTGAGATTGATTTCATCTTGAATGTGTTATCTTATGCCATTTAGGTACCTTTCCACCTTTTCTCTCTCATTCTCTACATGTCTTGCTCTAATGATTAGCCTTTGGAATTCCTCAATATATTCCATGATGTCCAACTCGTCTTGTCTTAGGCTCTGCAACTTTCTAAATGCCTTAATTTCATAATCAATAGGTAGGAATTGTCCCTTTACCTTGGCTACCATTATGTCACATGAATTTATCTTTTATTTTCCCTTCTTGACTCTTTCATCTTGAACATAGCTCCACCATGTTAGGGTAGGGACCTTCAACTTGGTTTTAGCAAAATTCACCTTCTTATTGTCTTCTACTTCTTCAAATTCAAAGAAGTTATCCAAAGCATCTATCCAAGCCAAAACTTCCTCACTGTCCATCTTTCCACCATACATAGGCACTTCAAATTTCACCTTTGGATATTTATCCCCTTGACAGCCTTTAGCATCCTAACCATTCTTGCTTCTTTAAGGTCAATTTACTCTTCTTCATGGACTCCTTGAGGGTTCTCACTCTCACCCTCATCCTCCTTATCACTTTGGTCACCACCGACCACATCTCTTCTTTGGTTCTTCTCTAGGGTTGCTATTATGGCTAGGGATACTTCTTGAAACTCCTTATAGATCATCTACTATTTCAATTCTTTAACCTCTTTGGCCATTAGATTATTCTTTGGAGGCATCTTGCTTATGCCAATTCTCATTCACTTTCCCACTTTCAATCAACACAATACAACACAATTCAAACACCTCTTCAAGTCTCAAAACCCAACAATGGTGGATTGCTCACACTTCCTTGTCTTCAGCTTCTAGGTCTCCAAAACTATATTTTTAGGCATATATTTTAGAGAAGTCCATCTTTCCACAAACCAACGACCTTCTTAGATACCCATTAGGCTCCATTTTAACAATATCTCCTTTGTGCCTTAGGTTGTTTTGGAACAAATTTATCAAACTTGACCTGCTACATTGGAACAAGGCCAAATTAGGCCTCTTTCACAAATCACCTCTAACAAATACAAACACCAAAAACAAAAAATATTCACCAATAGTCTTCACATGTCACATAGGGTCCAAATATATAATTTGTTCCACTAGAACTCTTCACCAATTTTCTGCCCTACAATATCTCTAATCTACCAAGCCTAACACATGAAGATGTTAGGCTAGGGCATGGAAAAAACACTCCAAACTCCATCCCCTACTCTAAATAACACAAAAAATATTGAAAGCAACCTGAAATTATCCATTCCATTGATTTTGACCAAGTTTCAATAGTGGAATGGCCTACAACTCGTGATATGGTGCACAAACCCTTAATTTAAGGGTTTCTCATATGGTCTGCAGTAAAATGCCCCAAAAATGCTTATTTCCTAATGAAAATCTATCAAAATACACTCAAATAAGAGAATATTTACTACTCTAACCTTTCCCACAAGTTTTAGTTCATAACTTCATTGTACGGGGCCGTACAAAGTCAAAAACTATAGTAAACACACACAAAATCATAGAAAAATAGAGTATCTTCGGATTATATGTCCTCCAAAATATTTAACAACCTTTCCTCAATGTTTGTGAGTCAATTTAAACATGTAAAAACTGAATCCAAATGGTCTACAACTTCCATTCAAATAAATGACCGTTCAACTTCCCTTCAAAGCAAAAATTGTCAAGTTGCAAAGCAACATTTTACATCATTTTGACAACTTCTACAAAACATACCAAAATGACCCTATATGACACAAATACATTTAAAATGGTATTCATTCAAGCTTATTACATCAACCAAGTGAAAAAAAACATAAAACACCAACCTAGACACCTAATGACATCATTTGAGCAAAATTGCTTTGGTGCCCCTGCACCACCTATTCTTTATTTCAACCACTCCATTCTGCTGAGGAGTCCTAGGGGCAGATAAATACCTATTTATCCCATGACTCTCACAAAAACTATTAAACTCATTGGATGTGAACTCTGCACCTTTTTTAGACCTCAAACACTTGATTTCCATATCCATTTCATTCTCAACCATACTTTGAATGCTTTAAACTTATCTAGGGCTTCTAATTTTTCATTGAGAAATGTAACCCCTGCCATTCTAGAATAATAATCAATCAATAACATGAAATACCCGTCACCTTGAAATTTTTTGACTTTGGTAGGATCACAAAGGTCTATATGCACCAGCTCCAATAGTCTGGTAGTAGATTGTTCCTTGACTTTGAAACTTCTTCTTGCTTGCTTCCCAATTTGACATTCCTTGTAGATATCATTGATATGCTTTGTGATATTTGGTAGACCTTTCACAAGTTGAACCGAACTGATCCTCACTGGGAAATCAAAATTAATATGACACATCCTTCTATGTCATAGCCAAATTTCATTGATTTGAGTCATAAAGCAGTGACCATCAACACCTTTAAGCTGGTAAACATTTCCATCTATTCTTCTTCCAACAACAACCACAATTCTAGAGATTTTTATGATCTCACATCCATCATCCTGAAACATAAGATTATATCCTTTACTACACATTTTTTCAGTAATCAAGAGGTTATGTCTCAAACCCTTAACATAAAGAACATCATTTGTATTATGCTTTCCATCAAAACTAATACAAACTTTTCCACATAACTTAGTAGATGTATCATCACCAAACTTAACTAGACTTCCTTCATATTTCTCAAGTTTAACAAACTCACTTTTATCACTGGCCATATGATTTGAGCATCCATTGTCAATAATCCAGTAGTTCTTCTCCTCTCTAGCATGAAAAGCAGTCACCATAGTTCCTTCAGTGTTATTACCTGCTTCCAGAGCACTTTCCTTCACACATTTCTCAGAGTTACAAAATTAGTTCCATCTTTAATAGCCATGAATAAGAATTCACTATCCTGATCATCTGCATAATTAGATTCATCATCAGATATACTGGAATCTTCCCTAATATAATAAATTTTCTTAATTTCTTTACTTTTATTTTCTTTGTTCTTGTCATTGAAATCTCTATTTGGGCATCTTGAAGCATAATGACCTATCTTACCACAAATAAAACATTTGAAAGGAAACTTAGCTCTATATTTACCAGTACCCTTTTTTCATTTTCCTCACAAAGTTTTCTTCTACATCATCAAGATCCTCCTCATCTGATTCCTTAGTCTTTTATGATTTTCTAGCCTTAAAAGTAGTCTCAACTTTTGCATTACTTGTACCAAACTCTCTCATTTCAAAATCAAATAAAACACCATACAACTAATCTCTAGAGTATTTTCTTAAATCTTTAACTTCTTGAATAGCATAAACTCTATGACTACAATATTTAAGAAGATTTCTCAATACATTCTTTACCACTTATTCTTCTTCAAGATTTCCACCAAGACCTCTGATGGAATTGACAACTTCATCCACCTTCTGCATGTAGCTTGTAATGTTTTCATCTTTAGACATTTGCAGGTTCTCAAATGTGATCTTTAGATTTTGCATCTTAGCTTTCTTGACCTTATAATCTGCTTCATAAATACTTTCCAACTTTGTCCAAATCTCTCTAGCAGATTTAAAATTCATAAATTTCACAAGTTTAGTATTATAAAGACCACTTAAAAGAGAATACCTTTCTTTACCATTGTTCTCACATGCCTTGATCTCATCATCAGTCTTTGGATCACTAGTAGGCATAATGCATCCAATCTCAACAAACTTCTAAACTCCAATCTAAGAGATATCAGGAAACCTTCCATCCTTGTCTTCTTGGAACCATAGTCTGATCCATCAAACAAAGGAGCATCCCTCTTGTGCACCATCCCAAATCTACCTCAAGCGATTAAGATTTCTTCCAACTGATACCAATTATTGAATGCATCAAAGACAACTAAGACGGGGGGGGGGAGTTGAATCAATTGTACATTAAAACTTCAAAACCTCATAAACATTTAGATCCACATCAATTGAATTAACCCTTAATCTGTTAGAATGATTTAGCATGAAAGAAAATAGTAGAAAACTGAAACACAACACCATGCACAATAGAACACTAGATTTATGTGGAAAACCCAAGAAGGGAAAACCACAGTGAGGATTAACTCACAATATAAAGTAATTGCAACACCAAATACAAAGGGCTCACTACCGGAGGGCTCACTACCCAAAAGAAAGAAAGGCTCACTACCAAAGGTTCACTTCCAGATTATAGAATAGAAAAAAGAAGAATGTTATAGTGAGAAATCCATCCCAATGCAACAAAAAGATCACCAACACATTCACACAATCTCTCTAAAGATTATAGAGACTTCTTCTCAGTGCTTCGATTAGTCTAACTCATTAAGCTTGCACTTCAAGTTTCAAAAATTCACACTTCACAACTCTACAATTCACATCACACTCTTCACTATTCAATTCTCCATCAACTCATCACTTATTTATACCTTCTTCAACCTTGAAAACATTCTCCAAGGTCGGCTAAGCACCTCAACTATACACATTCAAATTAGGTTGACACTAAGCATTCCTACGATGGAAAGGAATGAAAGTGGAGCACACCACATCTTAAGTCAGACCAAAATCATACATATATGTCATGCCATGCTTCCACAAACACCGAAGAAAATCCACAATTAGTAAAACACCCAAGGTTGGCCGAACCTGTGTAAACACCATTAACATTTGAGTACATGCTTCCTCAGATCCAAAGATGACTCATGAACCACACACAACACTTGAATATAATCTAGAGTATTCCAAAAATACCCTAAAATCTAACAAATTCCTTTGTAACAACTTTCACTTGAAGAATGTAGACACCCAGTACACTCAGACAACCTTCCATACTCTATAACTCAAGAAACCAACTTCCAAGCTCCAAACCATGAATAGCTTTAACTGTAGATAGATATGATCATTATCAACACACTTCCTAAATCACAAGACGAGAAACCAAACCGTGGAGAAATGTGGAGAAAACCATTTCTCCTAGACACCACTCCAACATACAATTAAGACACTGGTGAACACAACTCTCTCTACACAATGATCCAAACCATGAAATTATGAATATAGAACTTCTGAAAACCTCTAACCAACATATCTGAACTGAACAAGAAGATCTTCAACACAAGAAATTTAGAGCAAAACCAGAACATCGCACTATACACTAGAACACCTCTACAACACATCGTTTCCTCTTTTATTCAAATTTTCTCAAAATCACTTAGAAACCAAGCACCAGAGACATTTCCTCATCACCACTACAATTCAACTATGCATCCATAGAATCTTATCAAAGAAACACTAGAGGTTGAAACTATTAGCACTTAATAATGACAACATAATGCAACTAATCAAATCATCAACACAACTTCTCAACCATCACCAGTCATTAATGACAACAAAAACAATCTCCCCCAAGCTTGTTTTCAATGAAAACACTAATTACTCATACTTGCAATAGTTGGATATGATAAAATTTGATGGCAAGGATCTAACCAATTGGGGCACTTCTTTTATTTTCACCATTTTCCAAGTCAATAAAAGGTGGCTATGGCATCATTATAGTTGGAACTAGACCAATTTATTTAGTACCACTAGTTATGTATTGAGAAGAGAAAGAAGGGTGGTGTCGTCACATGGTTAGTTTTTCAAGAGGAAATTTCCACCCAGTATGGAGGTAATTTTATGGATAGCTACTTCTTCCAATTCACTAAATTAAAGCAAATTTCAAGAAAATGTCATAACATTAAATTAACCATGGGAGAATATCAACTTAATTTCCCAATGTTTTCTATCTCCATGGGTGTAGTAGATATAATTTTAGAAGTACATTGGCTTACAACTTTGGGAAAAATTAGGGTGAAAGTACAAGAACTATTCATGAGATTTCAATTAGGAGGAAAGATAGTGGATCTAAGAAGTTTGCATACAAATTCCCTAGAGATTATAAGCTCCCATCAAATGCAAATTTTTTTTAAGAAAGGAGATGATGGATTTGTGGCCCAATTATTTTTATTAGAAGGTTATCAACCAAATGCTCCTACCCATCTAGATTTACAAGAAATTGTAGATTGTCACTTAGTAGATTTTAGACATATCCCTAAAGGACCGCCTCTTAAGAGGGATCATGATCATGACATATAAATAGTGCCAAGAATTCAACCACCCAACATCATGCCATATAGGTACCCATACATACACAAAAATGAGATTGAAAATATTTTTCAGGAGATGCTAGAGTCAAGTATTATTAGGCATAGCCAAAGTGCTTACTCCTTGCCTATGGTGATGGTACGTAAGAAGGATCAACTTGGCGCATGTGCACAAACTAAAAATTTCTCAACATGTACAACATCAAAGATAAGTTTCATATTCCAATCATTGATGATTTACAAGATAAATTGAATGGATATATATTTTACAAAGATAGATCTTATTGTAGGTTATCACTAAATTCGAATTAAGGAAGAGGATGTTATGAAAGAAATCATTTAAGACTCATGAAGGTCATTATGATTTTCTTGTGATTCCATTTGGTCTTACTAATGTACAATCTAAATTTCAAAGTTTGATGAACTCCATCTTTAAGAAATTTTTAAGGAAATTTATTTTAGTGTTCTTTGATGATATATTGATTTATAGCAAGACATGGGAGTAACATTTACAACATGTAGATCTAACATTACAATTTATCCAAGATCACCAAATCTATGCTAATCCTTCCAAGTGTGCTTTTGGTCTCAAAGAGGTGGAGTAATAAGCAGGGAAAACTTTAGTGGTGAATCTTTGCCAATTGGCGAATTCTAGAAATCGGCCAAGTCGAAATTGGTGAATTTAATTGCACCTAACAAGGTGTCCAAATCGCCTGGATTTTATGAACTATCCGTCCAATGCATGTCCATTTGACAATGATTTTTTTTATGAGGCATATTTAAGCAACAAATTCACCATAACAAACTACGCATTTCAAATGGACCGATTAATATTTTTGCTTGGAATCCCAGAAGCATGTAATAAAACACCTAAATATTCACCAATATACTATTAAAACAACATTGTATCAGGGCCTATGTCAACAATTAAATTTTACAAATAGTTGCTTGTGAAGACCCATTTTGCCAATTAAAATTTATAAATAGTTTCTTATGAGGAACTATTTCGCCAATAATATTAAAAAATAATTACACTTGAAAAAATTTTCCTTAAAAATTACAACGTATCGTTGTATAAGCACACAAGATTCACCAAATTTTTAATATACCATTTAAAAATCCCATAGAATTTTCCAAATATGGATTGATATAAATACAATTGAAACTATCATTTCTTCTTACACATTTTGTTCAGTTCTAACGTTCTCGATTCAAAAGTCAACGAAAGTTGAAAATGTAGACTTAAAGGTGAGTGATCATTTCTTCATAGTGTTATTAGTTATAATAATAAGATTTCTTTATCTCTTTTCCATTCTTGCTTCAATCTTAAAGATGATATTGAGTAGGGAATGTGGTTTATATTCTTTGTCCTTCTTAAACAAGAGGACTTTTTTTCTAGCTTTTATTCGAAGTGAGAGATCAATATGTCAAGTAGAAAGGGTAAGACTCCTTAGGGTAGTGAAGGGACTGGGAGGCCATCAAAATGACCAAAATGTAGAGGTACCATATAGTCTTAATTTGGAATTGGCAATGCTTTTGATCCATCAGATCAAGATGGAGTTACATCATCAACTCTTCTACCAAATATTAATGAAGAAGGCATTCACAATACCTCACCACCACCGAAAGGTCAAGGTGAGATTGTCATTCAGTTAAATCAAAATGTATTAAATGAGGATAGAAATACCACAAAAGATGTTCCAAGGGATACCCTCGTTAGCCAAAATGAGATAATTGACTTGGATCAGGATGATGTTGGTAGCAAGAAAAGAAAAGGAAAATAAAAAATGGGGCGCGAGTGGGAAATGAAAAGGAATTTTCAACTTGGTTGGTTGTCAAAGTACCCATTCATTGTACCAGTGGGGATATAAAATGATATTGAAAAAGAAACAGAATGCAAGTGTACAATTTGTAGTTGGAAATGTGGAAGAGACAAGAAGTTGTAGCTAAAGCTTGACACTATAGAAAAGCATATCAGTAAATTTTATGAAAACAAATCATAGATAGAAAGGAACAATCAATCGTATGATGGAAATCAAAGGACTAGTGTATTCATGTTAAGTATGTTGTGGAATATGAAGAGCATAAGAAAATAATATTGATGCATACTGCATGTTAAGGGACACTTCAGGCTCAATTTGGAAAAGCAATGAAAGGAGAAAATCTGTCAAAAACGGTTCAGATGAGTGTTGTTTTTCATATTTTGTCTAGAGGGCGCCCTATGATAGACTACCCAAAATATTCTAGTTTATTATCTTTCTTGGGTATTCCTCACATTATCTTCTCACAATGGTCAGTAAATGTTGGATGGGAGTGGGCAAACTATCTTGTTGTAGTGGAAAAGGAAGATTTAAAGGAGAAAGTAAAAGAGTCAAACTTCATTGCATTATCTTTAGATGAAGTTACTATGGTAGACAATAATTCATGGGTCTGTATGCATTTTTATGTACTGTAGAACAAAATGTTCACCAAGCTCATCTTCTCTATGTTCATAAAATGAAGGAAATTTCAACATCACAAAATCTATTTGAACTAGTCAAGAAATATTTGAATGAAATTGCAAGTATGGATGAGTTGATAATTGCCAAAAAGTTGGTGTGTGTAGGAGCTGATGGAGCTGCAATGATGCAAGGTCAAAGGAGCGGTGTTTACACAAAGTTACAAACTACTTGTGCACCATACATTCTTGGCATTCACTACATGGCCCACAAAATGAATTTAGCATTCAAAATTGTAAGCAGGTTTCCTATAGTATTAGAAGTTGAAAATCTAGTCTACAAGATCTATGCATACTTCTGCCGAAGTCCCAAATGTTTCACATAATTTCAAAAAAATCTGAGGGAATAACACCAAGAAACAAGCTTCTCAAGGATGTTGATACTATATGGATCTCCCTGCATGGACTAGCGCAACGATTTCTTTCAGAATATCAATCCTTGATTGGAGTGATGTACGAGAATCACATCACATCACATTAGACAAAGCTCCTGACCTCTTACATAGGTTAATCGATATAGAGACACTCTTGACTTTAGCTAGTCTTCTCCCCATGCTGGATGTGATGAAAAATCTTGTGAAGAAATACCAAGACAAAACTATGTATATTTATGAATATTCCAATCTACGTAAACATACATTCTTGGCCCTCGATCATCTATATCTAGATCTAACAAAAGAAGGACCAAATTATTTTGTGTGGCAGAAAATTACTGATTTGAATAATCCTGATAGTTATTTACAGTTTAATGCAAGTGGGAACTTATGTATCTGTGTACGTGGATATGAGATACCAATGTACCATTGTAAGACAACTAGGTGCTCTAGCAGAGAAGTAGCTATTAACGAGGAAGATTTTAATGACATTGTTAAATTTGTTAGTGATAATTTTAAGGAAATTGCAAAATCTCTTTCCTCAAATATTTGTGAAAGATTCCCTCAACATGGAATACTTGAATCCATGGGTATTGTATATTCTCAATTTTGGGTAAACCGAGATAACCCAAAATATTTTCATGATAAAGTAAAAATATTGATTGAACAATTTTTGAAAAGTGTAACATACAATGAGCAGACAATAGAAGGAATTTTAAATAAAGATAAGCTTAGAGAACAATGTAAGAAAATTTCAATAGCTATGAGGGACCAATATGATTCCATGGGCATAGAGAAGGCGTTTGAACCGGGATCAATACAAAAGGTTTGGAAAAACTTAGGTTAGAGTGAAATATTGTGTGGTATGATATAAGAATATTTCAAACTTGATGATTTATGTCAAACAATGATATTGGGGTCGGTGGAGGATGAGAGAGTTTTTTAGTACATTGGAGTTTTTGAAATCAAAGTTAAGAAACAAACTAGACAAGGATTTGGAAAATTGCTTGAGGATGAAAGGAACTATGTATAATGTCAAAAAAAATCCTTTTGAAAGGGAACTCGCAATTTGGAGGTCCACATGCGAAAGAAGAGGGACCGGGTTGTGTAACACTCCAATTCCAAATGTTGGTACTGGTGGCACTAGCAGTGGCAGTGGGACAAATGATAGTGACACAATGAATCTTGAATTTTAGACGCAGGCCGAAGAAAATGAAGAGAAAACTCATAATCAAGATGACTCTTTAACTTTATCTCAAGTTGAACATCAGTTTGAGGACCCTGACTCCATTTGAGAAATGGATTTGGAAGTGAATTAGCAGATTTTAGGTATTTATACTACACTTCATGAATCAGTTTCCATTGTTCAAAACTATAGTTGATGATTTTCTATATTGTATTCCATGAAATTGTGAATCATTACACTTCATTATATTTTATTTTATATTGCACTTCATGAATCATATTCCAAACTGTAGCTGATGATATTTTATATTGTATTCCATGGTATTGAATTTAAAATGTGATTCTGCATCATTTTTAAAGAACAACACTTATCACACTACTCATAATATCCTATTGCATTTCCATTCACACAATCTTTGATAAATAAGATAATCCTTGATCATATTATTCATAATTCATGAAACAAGTACATAGGAGAGAAATTGTTTTGAATTTGAACCATTTTGTATTCAATTGCTAGTATTGTTATCAAAATTACATATGCAAACTGATTGACGAAAAACCTAAGACAAAACTCTAAAATATTCTATGTATTCCCTTTAAAAAATTCTTTGTGATCAATACAAAACAACAAACAAGTACTACTGGCCTTAAATTCCTTCTTATAGAAATGAAGGAGCAAAACATGCTTTAGGCCAGAAGGAGTAATATCCACGTGCTCCAAAATTGTATCCACGTACACCAAACAGAAAAGAGAGAAAAGAATAAAGTGTAGAGAAGAAGAAGAGATAAAAGATCTTCCATGTCTGCATCCTTTTCGCCAAATTTAAACTAGGGAGAAAACAATATTTTATCCATACTTTAGCAAAAGCCTAATTTGTATTGTTTCCAGGCTATGCATTGTATTTCTCCCATCCGTTACTCACCATATTTGTAGACTTAGACTAAAAATTGTATTTCCCAATCAAAATTGTATTAATCAAAAAAGGTTTGACAATAAACAGACCCACCACACCATTGCACAGGACTAGGATTTGTTGCATCTGGCCTCGTTGGTCTACTTAGCTTTGGTTGCATTATGGATAATTGGGCAATCACCACTGCATGCACTATAAGCAGGATGATTCGCTCGCTCCTCCCAACTCTTGGTATCATTCACAACCCATTCTTCTCCAATGCCTAGCTCCTAGTCCTCCTCATCCGAAAGCCACCTCCCCCCATCAAGAACATCTGCCACCGCAAACCCCTTCTCCCATCCCTTTGATTGGTCTTTGAGAATACTCGCTACACACAAGAGGAAGTCAATGCACCTGTTTATCTCACCCCAATGATTTTTGAGTGTTGTGTGGTCCAGCAAGCATACCAAAGGGAATTTTGGTACCGACCATTCATTCCCATGGGCCATGTAGTAGTGTAGCAAAAAAGGTCATGAAGTTTCCATCAATGTTGTCTAATGATGCATCAATATTTTCCAAAAGTGAATGATGAAATATCGTTTGGCATAACTTATTCCCCTGAGCTTTCAACACACCCATGTACACGAGCATCTCTAGAAATATGGTGGTGATTTTGATTCGACCTGGGCTTGTGAGTTTCCTATAGAAATTTTGGACCTAGGATCCCCTTCACCACTTGGAGCACCAGTGGGTGGTTGGACACCATTATCCCCTTCAATTGCTTCTCAGTAACTTTGCCATGGAATGCATTCTATTGCTTCATGGAATTTAGAAAGAGTCACATCTCCATCACCCCTTAAGAGAGTGTCGAGACTTAAGAGCACAAAAATAATTGGGAAGAATGAATTTTGCCACCCCTATTTAAAGAAAAACCCTATGCAGCTATATAGAGATCCTACCTCCATCTTCCCTATTTGAGCAAGCATAGAATTTAATGTGAAATTCAGCAACCTTCATTTCACCAATCTCCACCTTAAGTGCATTCTCAATTTTGAATCTCGATGCCCATCACCTCTGCATCATCAATCACCTAGGTAGTCTCTACCACCACTTTTTCCAGCCTGCCTACCACCTCGTTCCCTTCTCTGGGTATTCTCCATCGCTTGTCGCCTATAGTGTTACAAAGATACACTTTCACTTGAACAAAGAGAGAAACCTAGCGATACAAAGATATAACCTTAAGGCTTAGTTCACTTATTGCCATAGTTGATTTGGAAATGAGAATTCTTTCGGCAAATACAATGAAGACAAATCCTTGATCATATTATTCATAATTAATTGGAAATCAATGAAGACAAATAAGTAATAATATAATCCTTGATCATATTATTCATAATTCATGAAACAAGTACAATAGGAGAGAAATGGATTTTAATTTGAAACATTTTGTATTTGATTGCTAGTATTGCTATCAAAATTACATATGAATATTTGAAAGACTCAAAACCTAAGACAAGACTCTAAAATTCTCTTTGTATTCCTTTACAAAATTCTTTATGATCAATACAAAACAATTAACTTGTACTTTTGGCCTTGAATTCCTTCTTATAGAAACGAAGGAGCAAAAAAAGCTTCGAGCTAGAAAGTGCACATGTCTCTTTTCTAATAGACCGATACCAAATACATTCTTTTTTCAGTTATATTTGTATTTCCAAATGGAGGGAATGTTACATGAGACAAAAACCATTTTCATTTGTTGGTGGAGATCATATTTTGCCTTCCAAAAGGAATCTTCAAGCTGATGTAGCAATATCCATGAGCTCCAAAATTGTATCCACGTAAACCAAGCATAAAAGAGAGAAAAACATAAAGTGTAGAACATAAGAGACAAAAGACTCTTTGTATCTGCATTCTTTTCACCAAATTCAAATTGGGGAGAAAACAATATTTTATCCATACTTTAGCAAAAGCCTAATCTGTACTGGTTCCAGGCTATGCATTGTATTTATCCCATTAGTTACTCACCATATCTGCAGACTTAAGACCCAAAATTGTATTTCCCAATCCATAATGCCACATCACCATATTTATTATCAATTTTCATTACTGAGAGGATACAACATTTTGCAATACTTCAACATAGGCTTAATTTGTAATTTTTTCAAGCCATGTGTTATAATCCTCCTCAATCGGCCATTGCATATCGAGCAACTTCTGTACTTTTGTGTTATAATGGTTGTACCTTGCATCAATTAGCACACTGGCCTCTTTGACAAATGTGTCCATCCTCATCTCTATTTTTGTCATATTATCTATGTTAGGATTCAACATAGAATAATCAACAACACTTAGCATCATCTTAGAATGAGGAAGCAGTTCTCCAAACTCTTGCTCCCACTTGGAAAACTCCTTTAATTGAACCTTATCATTCAATATCTTGGGCATAGTAAACCGTTCCATTTCTTTGAACATTCTCAATTTATTCTAGAGTTGTGTTCCTAGCTTTCCATGAAAAGTTGTGATTTCATTTACTAAATCAATGGCCTTCAATAAATCAGGAATGTTGGTGGGAGCTTCAAGGTCTTCCTACATCTGAAGCATCATTTATTTCAATGTTCCCACCCTAGCACCCCACTTATTCCACTCAGTTTAGAATGCGTTCTGAACTTGTAAGTATTTCACATTTGCCTCATAAATATTTTTGTAGGCATCCCACACATTATCAGCTTTATTTAGCAATTTTTTTACTCTATGTTTTAACACATGATCAAAAATATCATTAGCCACTTTGAATATCTCCATTTTTTCTTTCTTTGTGTTTTCTTTCTCTACTTGTACTTCGTGCTTCAAGCTCTAAATTTTCAATGACATGGTTTCTCTATCTGAAGCAGAACTTGTTAGAGAGGGAAAACCCCTAGATGTACTAGTAGCCGTGGAAAGTACCTTGTTGTGCTCATCCATCAATTTATTGTACTTATCCAACAATTTTTTATAATTATCTTCTATGCTATGGGTTGTGTCTACACTCAACATGACAATATACATTGTCAACTGTGCAACTATTGTAGCTGACATTTTAGTAGCCCTTTTAACAATCACAACTCCAATATCTTTCTCCATAAACTTTATCACATCAAGCTTCCCAGTGTCTAGTGCAATAGACCAAATAGCAAGTGTATGTAACTTAGGACTAAAGCTTGAGCCAAAAACTTTGTTATCAAAAATTTCTCAGAGATGGAGGCATTTGGATCTTTCCTGATTGCATCTAATGCAATGGATGATGACAGTTCCCATCCAGGAAACAATAGAATCCC
Organism: Sequoiadendron giganteum; assembly: GCA_007115665.2. Lineage (NCBI taxonomy): Eukaryota > Viridiplantae > Streptophyta > Pinopsida > Cupressales > Cupressaceae > Sequoiadendron > Sequoiadendron giganteum. The sequence continues at coordinate 199,995,251 of CM021101.1, forward strand.
ACTTCCTTTGACTAGGGCTCTTGCACCCTGTGGTGACATAAAAACAATTTCCTGCATTATTTTTTCTTCCTCCTCCTTAGCTTCATCTTGCAAAAAAGGGTCAACCTTTCCTTTTGCCTCTTCTATTCTCTTTTTTATATCATAGGATTTCAAATGGATAAAAAAATATCTGAATTCTTTTGTTTGAAAAAAATCATCATCACACATGAAATCATCACAAGCCTTTATCTTGACATCGTCATCCTCAACTTCATTATACTCCCATTTTACAATTATGCTAGGAGTAACATCAATATTCAAAGCATCTTATTTAACAGGAGATGGGAATATCTGATCCACTTCCTCCTCCATTGGGATGTATTCTACATATATCTCAGGTGCATATCCTTCACCTCCTTTCTTTGTTTTACAATAAGTCGCCAATGGGGTGACTGTAGGATGTTTTCATGTCTCCTTAGCCTGCACTTCAATGCATTGAGTAGAAGATTAAGCCGGCTGGATCCTTATTTGTGCTTCATAATTTTTTTTTGGCCACCATGGCCCTTATTTCAGCTAGCTTAACCTTTTCAAAGAAAATTTTGTCTTCAAAATCTCCAAGCATCAATTTTTCTTGCACAAATTTGTCCTGTACCTCATAATAAGGACTAAAGTAGAAAGGATTTTCTTTTAACATCTTCTCCTCAATTGGAAAGTTTTTCTTTCATGTACTTTTTATTTTTGCAACTTCCTCATCAAAAGATAGGTTTCTAATCACATCTTGTTGATAGAGGAATCGATGATGTATCCTTGATAATCCTCTGGCTCTTCTCTCTATAGTAATAACCCATTTAGGGTCATAAAACCTTTTAATATATTCTTTCATTCTAAGATTGTTTAATAGAGAGCCAAACCTCTCAAGGCCTTCCTTTGAAGTGTAATTGAAATAGGAAAAACCACAGTGAGGGTTTACCACATATGCCTTCCTTGATTTTCTATTTCTAAAATGTGCCTTATCCATGGCATCAAGCTGCCACATTATCTCCATGAAGGCTTGTCAGTCTGACATATATATTGGAAACCTGTGGGGTGGCATCAGGGATCCATAAATTATGATTGCAGCATAGTCAGATTGGAGGTACCAATCCCCCCAATTGAATTTTTGTGCAGTGCCCTCCTCATACTCCAAAGGCCTCAACATTTCTTTCACACCTTTTGAGATTTTGTAAACGAGCTTTAGGCCCAACTGCTCCAGCAACAAAAACTTGAAAATTTTGAAAAATATAGCATAATTAGATTGAGAACAGTGCAAATCCCACAAATGGGTCCACATTTGCACATGAAACTCATTATCCATGTTATCCCTTTCTCTCAATTTCATGAATTTTCGAAACACCATTCTACCTTTCCACAACAACATATGCATCAACAAAGAATAGTGTATGCATGAAAATGGAGGGGTTGCATCTTTCAACTTAATCAAATCCTCATGCAAGTGTTCAACAATATAGGAAGCATAATCCCAAACCCTATTTTGATACTTATTCTGAATATCAATTGCTAAAACCATCAAAGAAACATCCATTT